>JAEBDU010010530.1:0-26108 GCA_016802625.1 Heliconius numata | reverse complement strand
TATAATCAACATCAAACAAAAGAATTGGACGACGACATTTTATAAAGAAAATAGCACTTTATCAAATAAAAAGATGCGTTTCGTATACTAAACTACTCTAAGAATTGAGAATGACTTTGACTCGCGTTTCGCGATCTGATCTATCATTTATTGAACATGAAGCTAAAAAAATAGTTTTGGGTTCTTGAAAAATATGTACACTTTGCCCCCAAAAGATATATAGAAAGACAACACATACTTCTGTTGACTGCAATCGTCCTGTTTGCCTACAATGTTGAAAGCCACTGTGTATCGATGTTCAATATTACCTTATCTTGAGGTGTTGTCAAAATTTTTATTTTATAACATAAGATGTAATTTCTTTATTTTTTTTATTTGTTAGACTTTATATTTTGTTTAAAAAATGTTTATTTTATTATCTGTCTTTTTTTATAGTATTATTTTCTTAAGAGTCATTCCATGTGGCCAAAGACTGAAATTGTGACTTTAAGTTACTTAAATCGTTATGATGCGTAAACTTTAATAAAAAGCGATTTTATTTATATTGATTTTGCTTGATTTGAGGCTATTCATGTAAACTAAAACATAAAATTGTCTCCTTCCTTTAAAAAACAGACGGAATATGACCAATAAATACACTGGTCTGACAGACCCGACGTCCATATGTGTGTTATAAAAAAATCACGTCCATAGTTAAAGGTTAAGGTACTCCGTTACCGTATTCTGGTGGCATTGGGTGTTGAATGGCGGAATTCAACGCCGTGCTGTGCCTCGACACTCGACACTAGAGCGACGAAATGAAAATGTTAAATATTTTGTTTCTTCAAGTAAGAATCGAAATTAATAAAAAAAATGTATTAAATTTTTATTCAGATTTTTTAATGTTGTAACAATGACTGGATATTTTTATTCTAAAATTTTGATAAAAAAAATTAAATTAATTATCAAACGATATCATATATCTTATACACCGATACAAAATAAAGTAAGTTACCACATATTTTTCTTAAAACAATTTAAAAAAAAATACAAAAAAAATCACAAAATTTTCCTTTGATTTCTCCATTTCGTTCTCCCTCAGACAAAATTCATTAAACTTACCACGCATGGCTTATTTTAAGCTCGACGATCCAATAATTACATACGTTTTAGCCGACCCTTTCATATAAGAATATGGTTTTATTTCGATTGATTTAACGGGAATAAACTCAGCTTTATTATAAAAGCTCAAAACTCTAATTCAACCCCTATTTTCTTATTATTAAAGTTGAAATTTAATTAAAATTATATATATTTTAAAGTAAATTCTAATAAATTTTCATATTAAAAAGCTTAAAAAGTTACTTTATTTGTAGTGTGTCACCGCCACTTAGGAGGCCACATGTCACGTCGAGTGCTTTTGTTCGAATGTTCAATAGTTAAAAGGAATCGCGTTTTTGTTTTCGGCAATTTAACTTTGTTACGAATTTTGAGTAGCAATTGATTTTTATATTAACTAAAATAAATGATATAATTGTGCTTTAAATTTAAATTCTGCTTAATGTTTTTATAATGTTAATAATAATAGCAGAAGATATAGAAAAAGAATAATAAAGAAATCTTTGTTTCTTTAATCTACTGTAAATAAATATAACACAAAAAAAATATTTTTTTACTTGTTTGTTTAGTATTTACACTGATTACTTGAACAAGCAAAAGTAAAAGTTTTCAAAATTTCTTCTAACTTTTCAAAAACGAACCCAGAACTATCAATAACGCTAAATACCACCGCTATACAATAAAACATTATAATCTTAATCAAATAAATCGCGATTGCAATTTAAAAGTGTGCACGCTCTGACCGGCATTTGTTTTTAATGGACAACGGAAAACCGCGAAATGTGCCGACACGGAACCAAACTTAAAGTAATTGCTTCCTAGCATCGTGCTAGGAAGCAACTACCGTCATAATGGAACTCGTTGGGAAAGTGTTGATACTTGAATTAGTTATTTTCATATTATAGATTTTAAGAGGCCAATCATGGCACAGGGTCACAGTAGGTTCGATATCTACTCGGGGGAATAAATTATTATTTATTAATATTTTCTTTTTTCCGCTCTGACACCAAGGGAAATTCGGCGGAAAGTGCGAATGAAGTCTCTTAACACTAGGTTCTCTCTGCATATATATCCCATGCTATATGCGGGATACAGCGTGAAGCTGAAGAGTTATTTAATTTTTTGTTTATAGTCACAAATATATTGCATAATTCGAAGTTATAATTCGTTATGGAATAGACAATTATTACACATTTTTATACAAATATTTTTATACAAAATTTAAATAACAAATATCAAAACCACAATTCCCACTATATGGATATTTGAAAGAGTTACAGAGCTCCGCCAGTCGAGGATAAGTCATTATCTAATACAAATAAATTAGATTTACTGCAAAAAACGATTGCACCCGCGAATTATACGAGCACTTCGATAAGGGGTGTTGTGATGGTTTAAATGTGAATTACTTTTTACTATTATTTTTTATTCTATTATACGCCGTATGAAAAAGTTTTCAGAGGCTAATTGTAGCGTAGGGGCGAGTTTGATTCCCACTGGAGAATTATTTTCATTTCTTCGCTCTGGTTTGGTGGGTTGGGTGAGTCTGGTTCTTCTATGCATGAAGCAGTGTCAGATTGAACAAGTCGAAGCTCAAAAAAATCATCTATAAATCATCTATCATCCTAATAAAGAGGAGAGATGACAGATGATGCATTTATTTTGTTAATAGACAAGATTTCAATACAAAAGCAGCAAATAATATTCATAGCTTTAACATATACTACAAAAGGACAACTAAAATCTACAAATAAACAACTAATTCATATTATTACGCTCGTGACAGTACCAGACTCTAAGTAATTTTATCCAATTATTAAATTGTACGTACACGAATCCTTACAATCCAGACAGTTAATTAGTTAGACAAAAATTTCAACGTTTCACAATATTATATCACACATTGTTCCCAAATAGGGGGTGGAGGGAAATAAGGGGGGAGGGGGGAGGGAAGTAAAACAGAATACGAAATGACTAATATTAAATATGTTTTTAACTAAGTGCAGAGCATGAAGTGTGGAATTGAAATTTCTGAAAGGTTTTGTTTTTACAACAAATATTGTTGGACGGTTTATCTAATTTGAAAATGTGCTTTAGCTTTTCTAGTTTCCTTTTGGATGAAATTATTGTTTTGAGTGGTTATAATAAATTTCGTCTATTTAATGCTAAGTGAACATTGTGGGTTCAAATCTGGTTGAAATTTTTAAAAAAATAACTTCACGCTGTATTTAGGAGAGTAGGCAAAGAAGACAGTGACCCCCTGATTTTCTTTTCTGCTGAGAAATAATCGTCCTTTTATAGTTATTTTTCAGTTCAAATTAACAAATTATTAATAGATAACAGTTAACGATATCTAAGTAAAAAAATATTTTAAAAACATTTTGAAATTAACTTCACTAAAAAAAAACTACAATTATCAAGTAAAATTACTGACGCAAATTGTTTCACTCAGTAATCACCCTGTAGATAATGACCTGCGATACAGTCCAAGTTCGTTTTCCACAATCTAATTATACTAAGTGCTTTTCTCTCTCCTCTTATACTATAAACATTATCGCTTAGGCATAAGTTATGAGCGAAAAGCGATTATAGAAGAATACACCACAACACGCTTTAGTTTGAGCTTAATAAAATAGATAGCGGAGTTCAACGCTGCACTTTATATAACCTAAATAAAGTTTTAAACATAGGTACTAGATAGATATTAGAATTTAATTTAATAATATGATACGCTATATCTAGAGATGTCGGCGGAAAATGCAGAACGGAGTGTATTAACACTACGTTCCTACCCTGCTAAAAAAACGACAATATATTACCAATAATAATGTAAATTAGCATCCACCATTGTGATACAATTAGACAGCGACATTGACTGCACAATATTAAAAATAATTTTCAATTCCCTACTCTGACAATGCAAAACGCGGCGTTAAACACCGCCTTTCACCACATAATGTCTCAAATTCAATCCAAAAGGTTTCTACCTACACAAAAACAAAAAAACCGCTGTATAACAGAAATTGTGCCTCAAATCAGTTTATACGAGCAACGATGCGTTCAGGTCATATAATTTGCACCCGTATGTATGTATGGAGTGAGTGAGTGAGTGAGTGAGTGAGTGGACGGGGGTCAGTAGATGATTGTAAATATATTTTTCATTTCCCTATTGTTTTTGTAATTAGATATGAGATGATTTGGCAAATATTGCGCACATATATATATTTGTATGTATAATTTATAATTGATAAATGATATATTTATTATATTTGACAGCTTCGTGGTATTACGTGTTTAACTAAGTAGGTTATTAATGGTGTCTGTTGTAATTAACCTAAAAGTAAAATTTAATCAGCTTCACGCTGTATCCGGGACCGAATTTTCCAGGCATTTCGTATTGAGTGGTGGAACTCAACACCGTGGTCTAGCTTTGGGGCCAGAGCGAAGCAATGAAAATATTAATTAACAATATTTCGAACATCGAACTCACAATCGTCGCGTTACAACTACACCCTTGTACTCCTGAGGCACAGCGGTCTCAATTGATTAAATTTCTTGTTAACTCTTTTTTTTTAATGTAACTTATCTCAACTTAACGGAACTTATCGAACTCAAAAGTATTGCCCTTACTCTCAGTCGCTATCACTGCGCCAACAATAGGTTGAAGCTATCCTATCCTATATCTTATAAAACAAAGTCGCTTTTTGTGTCTGTCTGAACTTTCTAACTCTTCTTCTTCTAAACCACCCAACGGATTTTTATGCGGTTTTCACCATTAGGTCGAGTATTTCTCAGGGAAGGTTTATATATAGTTTATTATTTGTACATTCTTATGTAAATTAACATAAATACGATAAATGTGTCTAAAGTCCTACCCGTTGACACACTTTCGCGCATGCGCTGCTTTAATGGTAAGTACTACATGAAAATAATGTACTGGAGTATTGTTCCTCTTAATAAGATCTACAAAAAAGTCCGCGAGAGCATATTTTTATCTTTTAAGGATAACGTGTAGTGATCATATTTCTGTCTAAAAATAGTAATTTCAATATATTTTTTATTGTGAGGGATATTTTTCCATAATGGTATTAATCCTTATCCTTTAAAATACTTTGTTAATTTTCTACGTTAAACGAAGATAAAGTTTGCTTTTTACACTATTTCGAAATTGCGAATAGTATTAGAGAAAAACGCATTTAATTGTTGACACATCCCGCCGTTGACACATCAGCTGTGCCGACTCAAGTTTTACTTATCCCTTACTCTCAGCATATAAATATGTATATTAGTTACGTTGGCCATTTAATGTAGATCAAAACTGTCTTTTACTGTTTTTTCATTTTAATAAGTACTTTAGAAGTTGTTACAATAGCAAAACATCCTTGCTGCGAAACGCGCCCCGCGACGTTTTGCTTATACAAGCGCGTCTTGAGCAGTCATCGGTGGTTCAGTGGTAGAATGCTCGCCTGCCACGCGGGCCCGGGTTCGATTCCCGGCCAATGCATTCTATTTAATTTTCCTCACAGGCAGCCACGTAGTGCTTGCTTTTCATCAGGGACAGAATACCCTCTTCAGCATTAACCACAAGCTCGAAAAAAAACCCGCCCGCTATAGAGGCATAGCAACGAAGATTTAGATGCGTTTGCACATATTGGATAATTGGAGTTAAATGTATTATTTCAGCGCGATATATTTGGTTTCTTATTTTTTGTAGTAGTTATTAGTAGGTAGGTTTTTGTTTATAATTTCTTCCGTTTAAAAATAGTCATTTAACTATCTAAAAATAGTCATTAAATATATTTTAATAAGTACCTACTTGAAAAGATTAGTAGCACAGATTTAAAATTACGGTACCTACTAAAAATCCTTGCTGTGTAAAACTCCTTTATGGAAAAATTCCTAATTGGAAAATCCTTATTGGAACTACGAAAATGCGGGTTGCATTAGGGTTTAATTAATTTTCACATTATCTTAAGTGCTTTGCAAACATACATTATATGAATAATCCAGTAGTAAACGCGGGCGAAGCCGCAAGGGGGTCGCTAGTTACAATTATAAAACAATAAAATAAAACCTGTCATTTTTCTATGAATCACTAATTGAAATTCCATTAGACATCTGCAATGTAATAGAGGCGAATTAATATAAGTCCCCATCATTTATTGCAATTACCCACAAATCGTGTTTCAATAACTATATGTATTTATTGTATGTATGTTTGTATGTAAGTAGCTACGAAACTATAGTTAGTACTTACTGTGTTTATGTCACCATTTGTGGTTAATTTAATTTAAAGTTTGGTAACGAGTAACTTTGTAATGAGTTTAGAATATACACGATATTACATCTAGATCTAGAAAGATATTACATCTTAAAAAATTACAAAATTAATAAAACTAGTTGAGGTCATCCTGGTAAGACGACTAAGAGTCAGGCTGCAGGTTCTCTATTTGTGGGAATCAATAATTTTCATTTTCTCATCATCATAACAAGACAAATCATTGCGTTGAGTTACGCCACTCTACACGCAATGTCTTTAAAATTGGACAATGATAAGAAAACGGATTATTATACCATTAGGTACCCTAAGTCTACTTTGGGAATCGAACCCATTGTAGCTGGCTCTAATATTTTAATAGTCATATATAAGTAAACATATTGTATTAAACGCACTTATCTAATTTTCCTTCATCATATTTAATTAATTCTAACCCCTGCACCAGTCTGTGGACATCAACATCTGACATTTTGTCACGTGATCCCTTTTAGAGGGTGTTATTAGAATAGAAATTATCGAATAAAAAAGATATTTGTATAAATATGTAGTAATGGAATTTAAATGTAGTTAAAAACGTTTTGTTTTAATTTCAATTTGTTAGAAATAATAAGATAATTGATAATGAAGATTGTTATTGTAGCTGATATAGGTTTGATGCTCACTTGAGGGAATAAGTTTTTATTATTTTGTTCTAATAAGACGACTAAGAACTGTCTTGAGTTCCACTAACGAACACGAATTGCCTTAAAAAATTGGCGAAAGATATGAAATGGAGCGTTCCAAAAGGAAATCGGCCTATGCGTAGCCTGCAATATGCGGGATACAGCGTGAAGCTATGAAACTTTAAGCATTTAAAAAAAAAAGAAAATTCGCTTTGACATTATATAAAGCAGATATTATATAAAGCTAGTTAGTATGTTCATAGATACGCTAAAAAAAATATTCAAATCTGTGAAATAAATCCGAAAATGTGCGTATATTTGCAGACAGGGAGGCATACAGAGAGATTAGACAAATTTTGTCTATAAAAGTCATGTTCTATTACAGTTCTTTCATACTCGAATGATTTAAATTCGTATATTATTTTACGGTTTTTTTAACTTAATGCTGTATTCCGCACAAAGGGTAGCGGAAACCTAGGAACCTATTATTAAGACACTCCTTTCCCATTAAAACACTTCCGTCCTCCACTGCCTAAATACAGTACAGAACTAGGTACACAATAATTTTCTCTCTAAAACAAAGAATCTTACACGGAAAAATCTTTTTTTGCTAAAAAAAACACACAATTCAAAGGCCAATTTCCTCCATGGCCGCGTCACGTAGCCAGAACCAACACAATTAGGTGTTCAACGAAGTTATTACGTACTCGTATATTTACTGAATAAACCTCTGATCCTTGGAGGTGACTGGAGGATGTTATTATAGGGAAGAGTTTGGTTTAGACTGGAATAATGGTAATTGGGTTCATATTAGCTTTTAGTTTAAAGTGGAAACGTTCTTAGACATTTAGTTTGTTATGTACATTTGTAAAAATGTCAGCCAGCGAGAAACTCGAGGAATTAACATCACGTTTTTCAAAAGTTGCCCGCAATGAATATAATATGTCACTATTTTAACCTTTAGACCAGTGAATAAAATCTAAAGCGCTGTAACGCAGAAACTACCGCACTATTATCAATTAATTTAATTTGCTAGATCACCACCTAATTCTCTTGAATTAAAAGCAAAACAATTTCAATATGTATTCCTTTAATGAAATATCTATATTAACACTTATTATTTGTTTTATTAATTTTCTATTTCTAAGTTACTTTAAGTTTTGGTCTGCTTATTTAAATTTCTATTATTACTTTTATAATTTTTTGAAACACATTATAACTATTTTTTTGTCTTCAACAAGTTATTTTAGAATAAGTTTACTATTTTCATCGTTAAATCAATTTAATTCTTATAAAAAAAAATATTCTTTACACGTCTATAAGTTTATTACATCTACCATTGCTATACACTAACCATTGCTAAACCGTTGTTTGATGCTTTGACTTTTTTTTGTTCAATTCTACTAAATAATAATACTGCGGTATTATAATTTTATTTAGCTATTATTTTAAAAGTATCGTAAGTCTTAAACATTATAAATGTTTGTTCCGTAACAGCATAACCTAAGTAAATATTCATTAGACACTAAACACTTCCGTTATTGCCAAAATGCCATCAATAATAATTTAAGTATCATAACTATCTACGGGTGTAACTGTCGAGTTATCAAAACCTATCGAAGACTCCGTTTCATCCTTATTTCACTTAATATACTACTGATCTTTTATTTCACTTAGTTCATTCACGCGATTCACTTTTCTACAGACTTTAACTAAGTAAACTATAAGATGACATTTAGCACACTGTTAGATTTGTTATAAGGGAGACTTTAATTATAGCGACTACTTCGACTTTGAATCTTAATATCTTATTAGAATTTTGTTACCATATTGTGCCGCTTCTGCACTTCTACTTGATGATTAATATTACTGTTACTATTAATAAAATGCTCGTACCTTCATAACGATGCTTACTTCAAGGAAGAGGATTTTCATTGTCTTCTTTAGAAGAGCCATTTGCACGGCTGTCACGCTGTCCGCGTCTTCTGCGTTTTCGACTGTACCTTCTGCTACTTGGACGGCGACCATAACTATGCTTTTGACTACAACTTCGGTTATTACGGTTCTGTCTACGATCACCGTCGCAGACGTACCGTGTTGGTCGTCGTGCGCCGGTCGGTCTGCTTTGGGCGTAGTAACAACACCAGTTATCTTTAGGTGTTGGATCCCACTTCTGACATTTGTATAAATGTCAGGTGATAAGTATAATAAAATACTTATAAACCATAATTTATTGTTCCTATTTCACATGTACACACTTCTAACACTTTACACAGCACACTTAACACTGTTTCTATATAACACTTTACACTTATACAAGTTCCAACAATGACACTGATTTTAAATATTTGAACACTGTCACAATTTTACACCTTACGAGAGGCAGAATAACGACGTACTGACTCAATCCATCAAAAACGTCACTTTTGACAGCCGTTCCTTTCCTCTTTTATAAATAATTATGTGGGTATTATTATTTTATTTTCTGTAAAATACCCTCGTACTGAAAATTGTCTTACACTCTTTTGGTAGATAAAGTGAGTGTGGTTTTTTTTTGCTTTATATAGTAGCGGAAAGTACCCTTAATACATTAAGGCACTACGTTCCCCAATTATCGTTCTATTTTCAAGACAGCGTGTTCAGTGGCAGAACTAAACGCCGAGCTTTGTCTCTATTACTAACTACTGTGTCTTGTATTGCAAGCAAACGAAAGTTATTTTCATTCATTCTGAATTCTTAGTGTGAATCGAACCCAGAACCATTATGTTACTGCGCCACTACAGTCTCAAATGTTTCTAAAAATACTATTTTTATAAAAAAATCGAATATAAACCCTCCTCTAACAAATCCTATCAACTATCCACTAAACTAATCGACACAACATTCCATACAAATTGGACAGATGGCCCGTTTGGAGTAAAATTAATCTGAAATACATTTTGATACCACTTGAGCGATTGCTATTCACTTGTCACCAGAAACCTCTCATGCGCATTGAATGCTTAAAATTATTTTGTGGGACATTTTATATGTGATATTTAGTGATTTTATTTATTTTGTTGTGGGACTGTAAACGGGAGAAGATGTGGGTTCGATTCTTATTTGAGGAATTGAAGTATTTAGTATTTTCATTTCCTTGCTGTGGTAATGAGGCTTTCAATGCGTAATGCCTTCAGAATTCGGCGGAAAGTGGAGAGTGGAGTTCCCTTTATCCCAGGGAAGGTGTGTATGCGGGATACAGCGTGAAGCTAGACTATAGGTACCTTTGATGACTATAAAATATTAAAGTAGCATCGAGGTGATCTGCTGATGGAGCCAGAAACTGAATAGTGGAACTCTTCACAGGTTACTAGTAAAGTATTCGAGCTTAGAATTTCTTATCATTTCACGTACATTCTATGGCACTTAGCATTTGAAGGAAAAGAAAGTGTTTTTTAGTGTTTTTGTACCCTTTATTTAAAATAAAAAATGTTATAACAAATGATTCCTCCCTCTTCTTACAATTTCTTAGTTAGTTTATATATTAAAGAGGGATTGCCTATACTTACATATATTTTTCAATTAGTATTGTAATAAGAGTTATCCGCTTCACAGCACACCAATAAAGCGTTATTTGATTGACACTCACAGTTGTGGCAAGTGTAAAAATTGTCAGCCAATTTCGAGTGAGGGGATCGTTTTACTTGTATCGTTTTTTGTCTACATTTTTATTTATTTCGATAAATATGGTGTTCAGAATTATAATTATAAAAGAAATTTGAGATTCAGTTCATTATAAATATAATAGTTTTGTAAGTATAGATGTTTGTTCCACTTTTATGCAAAAACTACTAAAGGATCTAGATGTATTTTGCATGTAGCTACAATTTGTGTAAAGATTTTGTATAATTTAGCTATAATATAAAAATTATATTTAAGCGGACGAAGCCGCGTTTGAGTAGCTAGCACAATCTAAAAATCAAGGTAAAAAAAAAAGTTTTCTATTTTATTCAAAAATGTTTAATATTTTCAAAAGACGGCAAAATTAATTTGGATAAATTGTTTTAGTTTTAGGTAAATAAATTTAAATATTTTTTTTACTTATAACAAAAAGGTATTAATGAAAAAAAATCCTTTTAAAATTTACTCGAACTAACAAACAGCAGGGTAGGCAGAAAGTAGCAAAGCATCTAGAGTTAAGAGTGGCAGAACTCAACAACACGCTTTGCCTCAATACCGAAGCGAAGAAAACGGAAATATTAAATACTACCTCGAGTGAAAATCAAATCCACAACTTGTCACGTTCACAGTCACTCATTCTGCTACTGTACCACTACTGGCCTCAACTATAATAGTAATTTTTCCTATAGTATACCTAACAAGAATTGGCAAATTCAAACAATTCATTTAAGATAGCTGATAAAGTCCAGTTCTAATCGTAAGTTAAAACATAAATCAGAGTTATGCCCAATATATCACGAGGATTATCTTCTATAAAAAATATTGCGGGCGCTCGTTGAATACAAAACTAAACAGCATTATCGGAATGGCCATTCGATCTTTTTGTTTTCTTTATTATATTATTTTTATTTGTCTATTCTTTATTTATCTTTGTTTATGGTTTTATTGAGATGTGTAAATAGAAGAAATGTCCAAATATAGATTTTAGTAACGAATACTGTGTAAATCTAAGGAAGGCCGTTGTGGCGCAGTAGCACAAGCATGTGCTTGTAAACGTGACGGTTGTGTGTTCGATTTCCACTCAGGGGAATGAATTATTAATTATCAATATTTTCATTTATTCGCTTCGGTAATAAAGCGAAGCGTGGTATTGAATTACGTCACTCAACACACAATTACTAAACAAATCGGTGGGGATCGTAGTGTCCTAACACTAGGTTCCCTCTGCCCTGCTATATGTGGAATACAATGTGAAGATGAAAAAAATATTAATAAAGTAGGCACGACGCAACATACTCAAATAATGATCCTCAAAGCAGTGCTGAGGTACTCAGCAAAGAAATGAAAATAATTTTATTATAATCACTCGCTTGAGTGGAAATCGAACTCACAACCACAGAGCTACAATAATATCTCACTACACCATAACAACCTTATCAAAATATCTTACTTCTCTTACCACCAGCAGTAGTACCTACCATTCGCTATGGTATTTCAATTGTGGTCATTCGTCTTGCCTATTTGGACATCGACTCGCTTTAATTAAAGGCACCTCAACCTATCAACGTGAACATGATGCTGTTATATGGCAGATTCCTGAACTGGTAATGGTAAGAATTCTTTCTTTATTTTCTGTGACGTATTTATTTAGGACTTTTCTGTTAATATTTTGAACCATTGCTTTAAGCATATTATTTAGAAAATTGACTTTAAAAGTTTTTTAAGCTTCACGCTGTTTCCCGCACGGTAGAAAAGGGTGCTGGGAACAAACGAAGCATTGGTCCCTAGGTTCTCTCGTTAAAAGGCGGAATTCAACGCTGCGTTTTCCTTCATTACTGAGGGAGTTAGAGCGAGAAAATAAAAATATAAAATATTTCATTCCTATGAGTGGGAATCAAACCCACGACACTTCTAATCTCACGTTTGTGACCCTTAGCCACGACGGCTTTAAGCTATATCGTGGGTTCAATCCTCACTCAATACACCATGCCTCCAGAGTTTGGTAAAAAGTGGGGAACAAAGTGTTTTCACACTCCGTTCCCGGGTTCCCTCTGCCTACCTTGCGCTATGTGCGGAATACAGCGTGAAAATAAATAAAAATATACTTACATAAAAACCTACCTAACATTTTATTTTGAACTTTTGTAAGCTAGGATAAAGTAAAAAGTAATACTTCCTGACTATGACTGTGAGTGCTTACAGCGTGACTCACCTAGCACATGTCATAGTGATGTACGAGATACGTTTTTATCTTTTATTTTATTAAAATAAAATATAATATTAATATGAAGTTGTAATAATTTATTAATAACAAATAATATTTATCTAAAAAAAAGATATAAATAAAAGTTGTCTCTATCTTTTTTTTTCTATTATAATGCAACTAATGCATTAAAAAGATTTAATAACTTTATCCGTTTCCTGTCTCTTGCCAAATTTAAAACAACAAAAACGAATATAATTATTAACATTGTTGTAAAAAACCAACTTCTTTATAAAAAAGATATAAAAAAACACATATTTAAAAAAAGTCCAAACATAAATTGATATTAGATTTCCAATAAAGTCCAGTTAGAAAATAAAAATGAAGGTAATTTTAAACAGTACTTGTAATAAGTAAATGTTGACATAGGACACTGTTTGAGTGACTCTAATAAGAGTGTCGCAATTTCAAATATTCTTACTATAATTATGTAAATTATACACTTAAGTTTGTTATTACGTTTGTACTTTTTTCCAATTGACAAATTGGCACCTTTGAATGGTAGAAATAATTGAGGACTTTGAATCGATTTCGTATATACCAGACTTTTCATGGAGCTCGAGGGCCTTGAAGCCCCCTATTTTACAGGGGCCCCGAATATGTTATAAAAAAAATATAGAACGTATTTTTATTTATTTGAATTTAAACAGAAAATTTTATTAAATACTAGCGACCCTCTTGCGGCTTCGCCCGCTTATACTACTGGTTTATTCATATATTGTATGTTTGCAAAGCACTTAAGATAATGTGAAAATTAATTAAACTCTAATGCAACCCGCATTTTCGTAGTTTCAATAAGGATTTTCCAATTGTTTTACACAGCAAGGATTTTTTAGTAGGTACCATAATTTTAAATCTGTGCTACTAACCTTTTCAAGTACTTATTAAAATATATTTAAATGACTATTTTTAGATAGTTAAATGAGTACCTACTAATAACTACTACACAATATATGAAACCAAATATATCGCACTGAAATAATACATTCAACTCCAATTATCCAATACGTGCAAACGCATCTAAATCTTCGTTGCTATAGAGGCAGACGGGTTTTTTTTTCGAGCTTGTGGTAAATTCTGTCCCTTGTGAAAAGCAAGCACTACGTGGCTGCCTGTGAGGTAAATTAAATAGAATGCATCGGCCGGGAATCGAACCCGGGCCGCCCGCGTGGCAGGCGAGCATTCTACCACTGAACCACCGATGCGTGTAAGGCAGGCGGGCTTATTAAAATGAAAAACAGTAAAAGACAGTGTTGGTCTACATTAAATGGCCAACGTAACTAATATACTTATTTATATGCTGAGAGTAAGGGATAAGTGAAACTTGAGTAACATACAGCTGATGTGTCAACAGCGGGATGTGTCAATAATTAAATGCGTTTTTCTGTAAAACTATTCGCAATTTCGAAGTAGTGCAAAAAGCAAATTTTATCTTCGTTTAACGTAGGAAATTAATAAAGTATTTTAAAGGATAAGGATTAATACCATTATGCAAAAATATGACTCACAATAAAAAATATATTGAAATTATTATTTTTGACAGAAAAATGATCACTACACGTTATTCTTAAAAGATACGAATATGCCGTCGCAGACTTTTTTATAGATCTTATTAAGAGGAACAATACTCCAATACATTTTTTTCATGTAGTACTTACCAATAAAGCAGCGCATGCGCGAAAGTGTCTCAACGGGTAGGTTTTTTAAAATATGCAAAATTAAATGTACATTTTTCAATATTTCTGAGAGATTTTCTTAATATTTTTTCCCGTAAGAACCTTCTCCTAATAATAACAAATACAACAAAAAAAGAATTAGTGAAATCGGTCCAGTCATTCACGCGTGATGCCGTGACCAAGGAAAACGGGTTTCATCTTTATATATATAGATTTTAGGTATAATCGAGCTTTTCAAAGCTTAAAAGCTAATTAATCTAAATTATCTTTAATTAAATATTTCATAATTATAATACATTTCTAAACACCACAAGCAAAAAAAATGTCAAATAAAAGAAAAAGTGATAGATGCAATAAATAATTCATCATATCGACAATATATGTATGTATGTTGTATGTACTGTAAATCGGCAAGGGTGACGCCGGTACGCGGTAAAGGGCGTTACGGGATGTAAGGGTTGTCAAACGCTTTCTTTAGAAATATATTTTTGATAGATTATTGAGATATATACCTAGTATTAAAATATTCTGTTCATCAAGCGCTGCCCAATTTGTGAGACATTCGCGGTTAATGGTGGGACTTAACGCTGCGCTTTGTGTCAGAACCAGAACGTGAAAACAGAAATATTTCATAAATTACTATTATATTAAATATTTAATTCATAGAAAAAATAGCCAAATACAATAACTTTTTATAGTATTTAAAACATAGTTCCACCGTTGTTGTATGGATGCTTAAATCATTCAAATTTATTTATCGAACATAAATTATAGTAAAAAATTACTAAAGATAAAAATCTTTAACTATAATAGTGCATTTAAGATCTACTTCCATAAAAAAATATTGCTTATTATGCAATGGAACTTAACGCCGCTTTCTTTTTTATATTATTATTCAGCGGCAATTTGAATTTTACATAAAAATAAACAATTACTAAAATTAAAAAAAAAAACATACCAACCCTACACATCAAAAAGGGGTCGAGGAAAATATTCATATTCAATAGAACACTTCCAGTAACTCTATCTAAATAGTGTAAGCCATTCTTGACCACAATTCGTCGCTCGAAGGACCAAAATTGCAGGTATTAAATAACATGACTGGTGGGTGATCGTTGCTACCGTAGAAAGGTTATAATATAGAAATTGTTTTCATATTGATAAAACATCAGTTTCTCGTTGCATACAGCACACAGCAGAGTAGGCAGAGGGTGACGTGGTGTTAAGACACTCCGTTCCCCATTTTCTACAGAATTCTGGAGGCACTGCGTGTTGATTAGCGGAACTCAACGTCGAGCTTTATCTGGACACCAGAGCGAAGAAATGGAAATATAAATTTAAATAAAATTTTATTATTAATTGAACCCATAACCAGTCACATTTAAAGTCACGCGCCTCACAAGCATATTAATATTATTAATAAATGTCATTTTATTTAATGATATCGAGGTTCAATTAAAACATGCCTTTATATATTTATATCATACTTATGCACGACAGTTATGTAAAATGGCCCAGCATCTAATCGAAGGCGCAATAGGTTCGAATCCCACTTTAATTCCGCCACGCAATACGCATGGTCTTAAAAGCAAAGAACACAATGTCTTCTCTCTGCCTTCCCTGTGATTCTCTTTTAGATGCCTCTAGGCCAGCCCAGGTTTGACATAATGTGGAAAGTAACCCGTTATATATACATATCATTTAAAGGAAACCGTTAGCGGTAATATGTAGTGATTAAATATAAAAAAAATAATAGAAAAGGAAATCCTATTAACAAAATCATAATTATTGTACACCTGTGTTAAAAATTCACATACATATAAATAATAATTAATTATAACAGAATCAAACATGATAAGTTAATAGATGGTATCTACACTAAATGTTAAAGTTCAGAGAGGGGTGTGTTAAAATTTAAAAAAATTGTACGCTTTTTTACAGCATATAGTTCTATACTTTTTTGTTAAAATTCGAGACATTGCATATTGAGTGGCGGAGCTGAACACCGCGGTTTGTCTTAGAGCCTTCGTGTCGGACGCTATCCCAAGAAACTGTTCTTCTGCAAGACAATATCTAATTGGCCATTGGATTTTCTCCAAGCATAAAAAATATCTAATCTATTAAACTTATATTGATATAAAAGCCAAAAACTCTAGTATTTAATGTAATATTAACATGTTATATTACAATAGATATTGCCTTTACAATACGCTACTTCCTGTCAAATATTTCATAAGAACAAAACAAATGAATGAATGTGTCAAACAAATTGCAAGGATATTCTATTCTATTCTATTCTATAAAATAGAATACAAAGTATTACTACGGCTATTCTTTAACCCCTTTCAGTAGTTAGAATAAACATATGTAATATTCATTATTTATGGTCAATTATGTGCTATGACCGTCGAGGTGTAGGGCTATTAGTACCATAACTGATTTTTATGAATATATGGCTTAGATTTAGTTGTCTTGTCCAGGTTGCTGCTTTAGAAATGGAGTTGGCATTTTTAGATAAATTATTAAAATGAAAGATTGTTCCAATTTTAGTATTATTTTTAGGCACAATTTGGTAAACATGATATTCATGTTATTAATGTTTTCACTTTTTGAATTGATACGGTGGGAAGAAAGAAAAGAAAAGAAAATGTTTAAGAATTAAAAAGAAATTATATGATTTTTTTTTAAATTATTAAAAAATATATAAAGTTGTTTAAGAAAATTTCTTTAACTTTTTCAAGTTTACACATCTGTCAACGTAGATCCTATTTTTTTTATTCCAAAATAGTAAAAACTTCTATGGAAATTTCAATAGTAGAACCTAAGTTATTAAGAATTTTATATTAAAATAGCAATACAAATTGAATTCATATACCAATAATACCTAATCTATTCGATTTATAAAGTAAAAATTGCCTCTTCCAAGAAGGCAAAGTCAAAGCTTTCACTAGTATTACTACATTTGTACGTCAAAAATCAACAACGATCTTTACAAACCCTAATACGAAAAGAAAACAAAAATTAGTACCAATAACTCAGCAACATTGAAATGAAAAAGTTACACACATAACGTCCGAAAGGAACCGTGTCACATTTTATAGAGCTAGTATATAAACTTTTAAGTTTATGAGATAGAGTTAATTCACTCATTACTGACTATTCTTGGATTCGTTGGGGTGCGTTTGTGGGTCAAGTAAGAATTATTGTGTGAACAAGAAAAGGGTACCAGGGGTGAAGTCGAGATGTTTATTATACATTTTTTATTTATATACGCATCTCCGATAATATGCAGTATAGGCAGAGATAATAAAGTGATACATTATTCTTTTTTTCTATTATTTAAATATATTATCACTAAATTGGCGTTTTTTGTTAATTGTTCGTTGTTTTTACGTCGACTGTGATTTTATATAGCGTAAATTATAAGTGTTTCTTTGATTACTGCGGAAAAGTAAGTAATGTCATAATTATTTTTAGTTTCACGCTATATCTCACATAAAAATCAGAGGACACTAAAAAAAATAATGTGAAGACCTTACTTACAATAAGTTCTCTAATTTCGGCAAAATTGTAACCACTGATAAAAATCTATTGTATAATAGAATTAGAATTCATTTTCATATTAAAATAGTTTCATAGTAACTTCTATCAGCTAGACAATAAAATTACAAAACAGAACAAATATCAAAACAAAAAAAAAACGATAACTAAAATATTTTTCTCTACTTTTAATAACACCATAAAGTTAACAACAATATTTCCAAACAATTGCAAGAAGATAAAATCGAAGTACTCGAAACTAAACTGGTTACACATAATAGTGAAATATTGAAAGCGCTTATTACCTTGCTCAGTAAAGTTTGCAACATTGTTGATTATAACTGAGGACTGGTTTTTGAGCTATTAAATTATCACCTTACAGTCACCCTTCGAAAAGAACAACGTGACAAACGTACAGACGTGACAACAATGACAGACCATTGAGCACATTTTAATGATCTTGTCCAAATAATAGATGCATTTATAATTTTAATAGATCAAAATTGTACTATTTGAATTGTAATGAGAATTTTTTTGATGAGAACTGTTAATAGTTTCGATGTAGTAAGTGCTGCGAGTCTTTAGTACTTTTGATCAATTGTTGTTGTGCTTTCTTTATTGCTAATAAAAATAAGTAATAGCTTGTAGTTGAAATTTTCAAGTTTTGGTGCTCTAAGACGTTAACAAACTTGGACATTTAGTTTATTTTATAGCTAGTATAACAAGTTAATTTAATTATTACATTTCGAAAAATTATTTTATTTCACAGGCTTTATATTGAAACGGTCTTAAAAATCTCATTTGTGTGAAAAATAATTATTTAATTTATTTTGGAGGATTTATATTTTTATTATTTCTTCTTAAGTATTAACAGCTAGTAATTAATAAGAGATATCAAAACAACACTTAAAATATTTAACATTTAAAAGAAATTTATATAAAACGTTTCGACGTAGATTCAAATATCAACTGGACAATAGAACTTCCGTTACGACCATTAAGTATCTTATTTCACACCTCTCCAAACACTTAACGATCAGCACAGAACAATGATAACGCATCATTAGATCTAAAATGATCAAATAATGACCATGAATAAATAATACAGTGAGATAAGCGACCGAAATGGGGTCACATATAAATTGGGACAATGGGACCCCAAAGGTGTACTTCAAGGAGATACCTTTGGACCGCTTTAATATTAATTACGTGTGACGGAACTTATATCACAATATGCCAGTCGCACAATGTAGTGACTAATGAATAATATATTTTAGCTGCAGTCATTTAACAACTGTATCTAATATTGAATTTGTGAAAAGGAAACAAAAAAATAAACTAAAAATCAAACAGTAAATGATTCTATCACATATATATTTTTTTTACGTTTATTAAATTTTGTAGGATGGAAATGTAAAATATGGCCAAAATGTACCATGTATGTGTCGTCGAAACCAAATAAAACTAATAAAATAATAAAAAAATTAAAATAAGTATCAATTAATTAAATAAGTACTTTTCTAATTTCGTTTATTAAAATTTAAAATACGAGTAGGTATATAAAATTTTCCTACATTAACCTACAAACCAAGATGTCTTACGTAACACCAACAATACAGTCAAACCCTTCAGTCCAAAGGCATTCAAGCAACAAATATTTGAGAAGCCACAATCGGGATGAATCATCGATACGAAGCGTAATCCCCGAGGTGTATGAACTCTCAAACAAAAAGGAAGCACGTACGTATGTTTTTATCAACAAAGGGAGACCAACTAGTTCACAGGTCATAATATATTCAAACTATGCATTACGAATGTCTCCTATAGTTTAGTAGACAAAGAAATTCTGATCCCGATCTTAAGTTTAATTTTTGATTAGAAAAAAATGGATAAAGCATTATTATTGGTTGTTGGCATAAAAAGTTTTTAAGGTGATTGTGAACGCGTCATTAATTTGGTGATAAGATTGCTTTGGAGAGTGATGGTGGTGAGTGTGAGAATGTTCTGAAACTAACTTAGTAACTACTTTAATAAAAAAAAATTCTGTAACTGTTTTATTTTCAATTATATTGTTTGTATTGTTTTAGATTTGCATTGTATCCTGCACATAGCAGGATAGGCAAAGAGATAGGCTGGGAGCTTAAGACTCTCCGTTCTGATTAAGACACTTCCGTTTTCCACTTTCCGTTGAATTCTGTGTTTTTGATCTTGAGTGGAGGAACTCAACGATTGATTTACTGATATAATCGGCTTAGAAAAATAATGTATCAATGATTTTTTTCATTTTAAAGAATTTTAAGCTACATATTTTTACATAAAGTATCGTTATCTAGATTTTAGACTTTATCTATGGCTATAAATAACTATACGTGCCACAATACACTAGCGAAAATTAAAATTTTCCTCGCACCATAATATATCAAGAATATATTTATTTTGTTTGTTTTATAATCAAACTGTCCTGGTTTCACGTCTTCGCAACAAATCCACATTCACATTCAAAATATACTATATCCTTTATAACATTGAAATAAAGTTCAATTTAAAACAAGTATTTTTTACTTTTTAATCATGTGTTTTCTTTCTCCGCTTTCCAGATCCACATATTTGGTACAAAAATTGCAATAAGCTCTCTGAAAAGAATATTATTTACGGTCGAGACAAGAAAAGGTAATATTTAGCCAAATAAAAATTTCCGTCTCTGAAGATGTCGACATAAATTTTCTTGTAGAATACAACCTAATGGCAACTATGGTTTGACAAAGAATGCTTTTAGACGATTTTTGTTGTATTCTACTTTCCTTGTATAGATGATAGTGATTTGTTTCTCTATATACGTTGATACGAAATATATGAGTTATTTTTATTCTGGAATTGTACTCATCGGTTTTAACCAGTATATTATTTAGTGGCTTATTAGAATTTATTTTAAAACTGACTAGGACAATTTTTTATTTATTTTTTTAAACCATTTAAGAAGGGAGAAAAAATGAAGTAATTAGAATGAAAAACGAAAAACTGTCAATTGTTCCATATAGAAATGTACTTTTCCTAACGTTTTCTTAGAATGTAATGCTAATTTAACGTAGACAGAGTCACGAACGTCAGCTAGTATCCCATAATATTCATTTCCATGACATTATAAGCGCAGTTTTGATTAAATTCTGTACCGCGTCGTAATAAAATCTGTCCCCGTCATAGTTAACAGGCAAAACCACACATTTCGGACGCAACAATGTCGCTGGGATTGCGTTGAAAAATTAAATTAACGTTGACACGTTACTTGATGTATTAAAACTGGATGAAAATTTCTGGAGATAAGTGTTTGGGTTTAATTTTTTTTGGTTTTTGTTGGTACTTTTTCTAAGTTAGCCTATTCTATATTTATACGTTTAGAGTAGATTCATGTATCATATAAATATTGCGCAGTTTCTTCAATTGGATATAATATATCAAGCAAAAACCATAGAGCTATGTTAAAATTTTGTTGATTTTTTTTGTCAGGTTTTCTGTGTTTGTATTTATAGTAATATTATAAAACTAACAAGTTTCTATCGTTGAACACGCTAATATCAAAACAAGATAATTATAAATTAAATTTTTAAAAATGTCTTTAAGTTATATACATTCCAAAATTCCTTTTGAAATGCCACCAAAGACCCCATAATAGTTTCCATATAAAAATATAAACTCTTCTATATTTTAATTCTCTTTGGTCTTTGCATTGTGCAATAAACTGCATATAGACTATAAAGCGTTAATAGGTTCGATGCACCGCTGTATCGCTGATAACCTGACGAATGTTACATTTTCATTTCAAACAATAAAGTTATTGTGTTAAATGCATTTTCAATATAAAATTATATTAAAACATTACTGAGAATAGTATTTTTAAAAGAAAATATTTTATTGGTCAGATAAAAGTTCAATTTAGTAAAAGTACTTAGATCCCTAGTAATAATATTAAAAAATAGTTTTTTAATCGGCTTTAATTTACCTAAAATTATATAGCAAATCTCTTCCATTAAAGAAACTTTATACATAAACAGTATTGGTAAGTCCCTAAAGGTTGAAATTTACCGGCTCCTCACTAGAAGAGCGCTTAACGCCACGACTAGAACAGAACTTCGGCCAGAACATTTGATTGAACTTTTTATTTTTTACTGATTCAAAATTGCTGATGACTTAAAATTTTAAAATCTATGACACTAAATAAAGGACAACGTTTCTAGTATGTTCTTTATAAAAAATATTTTTCTTTCTCTCTTTCTCTGAAAGGGCAACTTTCAAGTAAGTAAGCATACCATCTTAACTAAAAATTAATCCTCTAAGTTTTAACTTTACTAAAATGACATAGGTCTGGGGGCTCTAGGATCTTGGGCTATAAGAGCTGGATTAACGGCGCCGACAGTCCAAAGTGTTAAAAAATGTGACAATTTAGTGAGACATCTTCCATATGTCAATATAGAAGTTTTACTTTGAAAACAATTTATTTTTAATAGCGAACTAAACGTACACCAATCGATACATAAATATTATGTTACCACAACTTTTAATACAGTTGTTCCAGTATAAGCTATAAGGGAGCACAATGGCAACTCTTAAATCTACTCCGCCTTATTACCCTAATAAAATATTAGTGGACATGTCGTTAAATCTTTAGTTTAGTCTAAAAACACTGACTTTGTGACTACAATATTGTTGTTTTGCTGAAAAATTTCCAAACTGCCGTTCATTTTATAGGTGATGTATTAACTTGCTCTATCTTAGTTTGTTTTATATGTGATTTTGTTAAGTAACTGTCTTTATACTTTAATTTATATTGTTCATTTGGATATACGCCATCGAGATGTATTTATTTACTAAAAAGGATAAGGGTGTAAATGCGGCTATACTAAAAATAGGACTGAGCTGGACACGTTTGCTCTCCTTAATAGTCTTAGGCCGAAATGTCTACTGATTGAACTGCAAACTCTAATCAGTTGACCGAAGCGAAGATGTGAGACCAGAAAGACGACTACGGTCCTGGCAGATGCACTATATATCCAAGAATGGAAGAATTGAAGACGAGCCTTAGCCCAATAATGGGACAACACAGGCCAGTATAACAATAATTATTTTTATAAAGCAGTTTCACGCATTTACCCAAATAGCAGGATAGACTTATTGTTAAAAAATTAAATTTTATATTTACACGTAATTGATGGAATTACGCGTTAGATGGCGTAACTCAACGCAACAATTTGTCTTACCAGATCGGGGAAAAGAAAAAAATTAATTGTGAAACAAACCGTATATCATTTTCAATACTTTTTATACTATTCGAAGCATTAAATTACCATGTATTTTAGCAAATAGATATCTGTATATCTAAAAAATAAAAAGACAATGCCTTAATGACTTCTTAAATTTTCCAGCTTAATACGAGTATGGCGTGGTAGCTTTTATTGGTTCTACGTTATACGTCGTTAGTTACCGCCCAGCTATCATCCGTGAAAATGGATGTTTGAGCCAGTGTTGGTTTAAATTGGTCCAATGTTGGCTAGAAAGGTGGTTTAAAATTATACTTATTTATAAACGTTTATAATCTTATTACGAGTTAAGAAAAATATAAAAGAATATTCCATGAATTAAGAGAAACAATTGTATAGCTGTAAATATGATGGTTTTTTATATCGGTACTGGGAGAGAAAGAATTATTTTCATTTCCTCATAAAACACGATGTTCAGTTCTACCTAACACAAGATATCTCAAAAACTAGTGAAACTACTAATGAATGGAGACTTAAAAAAACGAGTAGTAATATACGATGAAATAAGAAAAATATTAAATATAAAAATATGTAAATATATTAGGCCAGTTTTGGTGCATAAAAGCAGAAGCGTACGAATGTCAATTCGACAAGTTGTGGATTCGATTCTTACTCAAAGAAATTAAATATCCAATTTTCATTTCCTCGCACTGGTAACAAGGCAAAGCGTGGTTTGGAGTTACGCTACTCGACGCGCAATGCCTCTAGAATTAGGTTCCCAGGTTCCCTCTCAAATACAGCAAGAATCTAAAAAAAGTCATATCATTTTGGCCTCGTTGGTCATACTAAACCAACCGTTGGCAGGAAGCTAGCCACATTAAACTAAACGTGAAGGAAATGCGTGTATCAAACGTTTTTATCGCTATCTGATGGTCTGATATTAGATAAATTGCTTCAACAAAGTTCATTGTTTCTATATAGTTAACGATAATGCTAACTTTAAAAGCCTATGCAAAAACTGTGATTATCAGCTGATAACGTCGACGAGGCCGTCGTGGTATAGTGGTGTAGGGTGACTGTAGGTGACAGTAGTGAGTTCAACTTCTATTTGGGCACTTTTATTTTTTCGACTTTTATTTTTTGCAGTAACACATGGTCTGAATGTAAGCGTGATAGTTGAGAATTCGATTTCCATCTCGATGAATGAAATTAAATGATTTTCTTTTCTTCGTTTTTATAGCAACACAAAAGGTGGTGTTGAGTTTCTCCACTCAACATGCAAAGATTCCAAATTAGGGCGCTGCGTGGGGAACGAAGTGTCTAAACACTCAGTTCTCTCTGCCTACCCTATTAATTGAGTGAAGCTATAAAAAGGAATATTTTTCTAATATATGACAAAGCCACTTACAATTAACTATAATGAAAATATACCGAATATTTCATATTCCAAACAATAGTTTAAGAATATTAATTACTTTATAGTATATAAAGTAATAAAACGCAAGAACAGAGCCAAGTTCCAAGAAAGTTATGAGCAAACATTTATCAACGACAAGTGAGAATAACGCGAGTGTTTTCTCTTCCGTCTCAAAATTTGCATATCAGAATTAATATTGCTATTTTTAATATTCATATAGATTCTAGCAATTTCAAAGATGTGAACTATAAAAATAAAAGTAAAATCCCGTTTTTTTCCGTTTTCGTTACGATTTAAAACTTAATGTTAGTCTCCGTAATCTCTTAGGTCTTTACACACTCAAATGAACTTCAGTCAGAAACCAGATTTTAGTATTCTACGTCGCATAATTTCATCTGTTTTTTGTTTGTCAATCGCCACATAGCCGGCTAGGCAGAATAAATCGGGCAACCAAGTGTTCAAACACTCCGTTCCCATTATGTCATTTCCATTCCCCCCTTACCACCGAGTTCTAGAGGCATTGTGTGGTGAATGGCGGAATTCAATGACAACTTTAATTTTTTCGCTCTCGTTATATTAAGAGCGATATTGAGTTCTGCTACTCAACACACAATTTCTCAAAAATTGGATCGGGAAGTAAGAATCATAATATACACCTTAACATTAGGTTCCCTTTGCCAGCTATGAAGGAAAAAGTGAAGCTACTTCAAATAAAAATATTCTAAAATGCATTCTTTTTAACCGACTTCTGTAAGAAAAGGAGGTTATCAATTCGACTTTTTTTTTTTTTATTTTTTTTTTATTATTTTTATTTTTTTTTTATGTTTGTTACCTCATAACTTTTGACTGGGTGAACCGATTTTGAAATTTTTTTTTTTATTTGAAAGGTGAAGCTTCCCGAATGGTCCCATTTTTTTTTGGTCCATGTCTGACAATGGTATCTATGAGAAAATCACATAAGTCTTAAATTTGCATTAGGTATGTGCGCGACAAATAGCCGAACAACTCAATGTTGCGCTAACCGATTTTGATGATTCTTTTTTTATTTGAAAGGATACACTTCAAGGATAATTTGGTGAAAGTTTGGTTAGGTTCCGATTATGGAATCCGGTGAAAATTGAGAAAGTTTGTTTTTTTTTGGTAAAAAATTGATTATATTGTAATAGTTACAAGCAAAAATTTTTTAAATTGATGTCAGAAGTGCAACTCCTGATCGTTGCATTTCTCTTCAACCAACCTCAAAAAAGAGGATGTTCTCATTT
>JAEBDU010010529.1:0-32748 GCA_016802625.1 Heliconius numata | reverse complement strand
CATCGGTGGTTCAGTGGTAGAATGCTCGCCTGCCACGCGGGCGGCCCGGGTTCGATTCCCGGCCGATGCATTCTATTTAATTTTCCTCACAGGCAGCCACGTAGTGCTTGCTTTTCATCAGGGACAGAATACCCTCTTCAGCATTAACCACAAGCTCGAAAAAAAAACCCGCCTGCCTCTATAGCAACGAAGATTTAGATGCGTTTGCACGTATTGTATAATTGGAGTTGAATGTATTATTTCAGCGTGATATATTTGGTTTCATATTTTTTATAGTAGTTATTAGTAGGTAGGTTTTTGTTTATAATTTCTTCCGTTTAAAAATAGTCATTTAATTATCTAAAAATAGTCATTTAAATATATTTTAATAAGTACTTGAAAAGATTAGTAGCACAGATTTAACCTTTAAGTATGGACGTCGGGTCTGACAGACCAGACAGTTCTACGAATTCTACAAATCGGCCACTTCTCGGTGACCTCCGCGACTGAGTCTCTCAGTACCTTTCGTATTAATGACAAAATGAATGTAGATAGCTGTGGTTGTGTCTCTGGGTTCAAAACACGTGAGTATTTAACTTTCTAAACGGGGCCTGGGTCTGTCAGACCCGACGTCCATGTTTCCCATACATGAATAATTTCAAAACGCCATATATTTTTATAATATTACAAAATATACTTTACTATTTTAATTGTATTATTTGTATTCAAATGTTTTTATTGTTATATATCATATATTATTTTGCATTGTTTGTTATATATTTTAGTAATATAAATATTATTTACCTAAAAAAGAATCTTTTTTTAAAATTTTTATGATAAAATGGAAAAAAATGATCAACCTAGCACGTCAGGGACAAAAATATCGGTACTTTATAATCAACATCAAACAAAAGAATTAGACGACGACATTTTATAAAGAAAATAGCACTTTGTCAAATAAAAAGACGCGTTTCGTATACTGTACTACTCTAAGAATTGAGAATGACTTTGACTCTCGTTTCGCGATCTGATCTATCATTTATAGAACATGAAGCTAAAAAAATAGTTTTGGGTTCTTGAAAAACATGTACACTTTGCCCCCAAAAGATATATAGAAATACAACACATACTTATGTTGACTGCAATCGTCCTGTTAGCCTACAATGTTGAAAGCCATTGTGTATCGATGTTCAATAATACCTTATCTTGAGGTGTTGTCAAAATTTTTATTTTATAACATAAGATGTAATTTCTTTATTTGTTAGACTTTATATTTTGTTAAAAAAATATTTATTTTATTATCTGTCTTTTTTTTATAGTATTATTTTCTTAAGAGTCATCCCATGTGGCCAAAGACTGAAATCGTGACTTTAAGTTACTTAAATCGTTGTGATGCGTAAACTTTAATAAAAAGCGATTTTATTTATATTTATTTTGTTTGATTTGAGGCTATTCATGTAAACTAAAACGTAAAATTGTCTTCTGCCTTTAAAAAACAGCCGGAATATGACCCATAAATACACTGGTCTGACAGACCCGACGTCCATATGTATGTTATAAAAAAATCACGTCCATAGTTAAAGGTTAAAATTACGGTACCTACTAAAAAATCCTTGCTGTGTAAAACAATTGGAAAATCCTTATTGAAACTACGAAAATGCGGGTTGCATTAGGGTTTAATTAATTTTCACATTATCTTAAGTGCTTTGCAAACATACATTATATGAATAATCCAGTAGTAAAAGCGGGCGAAGCCGCAAGAGGGTCGCTAGTGTTATAATAAAACGTCAATGCTTCGCCACTTATGGTTAGTCAAAGCCAAAGAAAATTACGTTTTTTTACCTTTGACTAAATAAACATTAAGAACTCTCGTTCTGACCAAATTAGTATAATGCTAGTTTTTGAGGAGATACTAATTTGGCCAGGTAAACGGTAGCGTTTTAACTTTTATCATACTTTGTTGGATTAGGTATAATAAAATGTATTTTTTATTTAATGTATAATGTTTATTATTTTAATATTTTCGTTATTACTAAAGCCAGAACGAAGTGTTTTAACACTAAAGAAAAATTAGAAAATAATAAAGAAAAGATAGAAAAATATAAAAATATTTGTTTTCAAGCTATATACAAGATACGAGACTTAATAACAATTTTACACCAATAAATGAATTAATTAAAATTAATGATATACATATAGTTATGAGCACGATCTAGAAGAAATTTCGCCTAATGTATATTTATAATCAACGAACCGTAGAACAAAATGGAATGTTGAACAGAATTCTTCTACATGCAAGTAAAACAAAGAACCTGTTAAATACGTTTTCAAATAAAGTAATAAAAGTATCAATAGCTAATTGATACTTTTATATATTTATATAGTACTTTTATTGCTCGACATTGGATTAGCTAACGCCAATTCAAAGGTATTACAAGCTAAATGACGTCCAACGTTGGCTCACTCGGGAAGTACTTGTGTATTACTAATGACCGTTCTGAATGCTTTTGTAATAACATTAAACGTTTCTATTGTAACAGGATAACGTTATTGCAAATATTTCGTGTAGTGTGAAATCGAAAATATAAACTGGACTAATAATGAAAAATCAATTATTATAATTTTTTAGTAAAAATGCTTAGTAATGTGTATTGTGTTGACCCACACCAGAGCAGGAAAAAGTTAAGAAATAATTTACATAGACGAAAAATAAAATAATATTCTATCACAAATTTTTCATACGTTGATTGCTTATTTTCTGTTTATGAATATGTATATAAAAATTATGTCATTATAATTTTAATAAATTATTACTAAGGTCACAAGTTAACATTGGGATATATACTATTACAATATTTGTACAAAGTATTTAAATTGTTTCATATTACAATGTTAGTTATTATATTTATAAATTAATCTTGTTACTTAGTATCCTATAGTACTTTATTGTCATTAATTTTTAAGATTTAATTAACATTATGCTTCGTATAATTGAAACAAAAATATTCCATGCGCGGAAGTCAGATCGAAGACCTTCAGATTTGTATCAAGTATTTTATTGACGTCATGTGTGCGTAATTTTTTTAGTCCTTTTACACTGTCTAGTAAATTAAATGTCTTATTTTGTATCAATAACAATATTTTTATTTAGCTTAACGCTCATTTTAAACTCATTTTTCGCAAAACAGGGTATAAAGAAGGAGTCTAGGATCTTGATGAGTACATACTCCGTTTAAAGATATTAAGACACTTTCGTTCTCTACTTACCACCTAATTATTGAGGCATTGCAACGAAATTAAATATTAAATTATTGTTTTCTACGAGTGAGAATCGAACCACCAACTTCTTCGTGTCCATGCACCACGATGCCCTCGTATATTAACAAGTTATTTTAAATACAATTACCCGAACCTACAACCATGATAAGCGCTCTCGAGTAATTTATTTTTTTCCATTCGAAATTATCATTTGCACTTACATTGAGGTAGGTAGGTTTTATTTAGGACAATCCGCTACAATCTCAATCAAATCAGAATACAATGTAGTTCCAGTTAGGTACCTTTCTCATCATTTTAATAAGAGTCTAACACGCTATGTCTCAATTTTATATGATACCTATTTATTTTACTTTATTTATTTTATTTTAACAAATAAGTTCAAATCCATCCATGCATAAGCATGCGACTGTAAATGTAACCTAAATATTTAATATTTTGATTTCTTCACTTTGGTCTAGAGGAAAAGCGCGGCGTAGAGTTACGGCGCTTAACATGCAATGCCTCCAGAATTAGAGAAAATGGGGAATGACGTTAAAATCGTATATAGCCTTTTATATACGTATGTTTCTTTTGTTATTACAATAACAGTAAAAAAAAACATAGAAGCTGTTAATTAATAAAAACTAATTAGAATATTAAACATAATGATTGACAAAGGACTATTATGTTACATAAGTACTAGTGTAACGATATGATATGTTCATTGTTATTTATCAGAAATAATAATTAATAATTGATTAAAATTACAAACATCTCTTGTATCTAATTTTTATACCACCGGATAGATATAAGGGTTTTTTGGTGGTGTAATGGTCATAGTTAATTATGTGTCTTTGCTTATTAATATTCGTCTTTAAGACAATTAACTTACGGAATATATTAACACTAGCGGACGCGCGCAGCTTCGCTTGCTTATTTAAGAGTGAATTCTAATAAACCATGAAACATGTGTTCAATGAAATATTTTCAAGAGTCTAAATTTCAAATTTTATACATTTCGGTGGCGATTTAAAGATTTTTCCATACGAACTTTCAATCCCTTATTTGCACCCTTAGGGGAATAATTCTAGAAAACCATGAAACATGTGTTCAATTAAATACTTTTAAGAGTCTAAGTTTCAAATTTTATAAAAATCGGTGGCCATTTAAAGATTTTTCCATACAAACTTTCAACCCCTTATTTGCACCCTTAGGGGAATAATTCTAGAAAACCATGAAACATATATTCAATTAAATACTTTTAAGAGTCTAAGTTTCAAATTTTATAAAAATCGGTGCCGATTTAAATTTTTTTCCATACAAACTTTTAACCCTTATTTCACCCCTTTAGGGTTAAAATTTTTCAAAATCCCTTCTTAGTGGATGTCCAGATTACGAAAGTAAACATCTGTCCAAATTTCACGTTTCTACGCACAGCGGTTACGGCTGTGTGCGCGTCTTACCTCAGTCAGTGAGGACAAGTCCTTTTATATATATAGACTAGGTTCCTTCTACCTGGCTTTATGTGGGATGCAACAATTATTTTTTAATGTTATTTTATTCTATATTCGATACATTTTATATTTTTCTTTTTTTATTTTTATATCGAGCTTAATTGAAGTTCGTAAAAGGAGAATTATTTGCCATATAAATCTATTTTATCTTCCATTGTTTTATTTGTACTACCGACAATCTAATCCAATCTTAAAGATATACTCATGATTAATTATATTTTCCTTAGACTTAAAACAAAAGCAAATAAAACGAAAAAAACAAAGGAATGGTTGAATTACAATTTTAACTGAAAATAATTAACCTATTTCACAGCTGTTGTTCACAGCTAATACAATCAAAAAATCATCGCGTGAATTGTTATTTTGTCGACTTTTTGTTTTCCAATGGAATAGGTACTGCAGTGTGCTGTGAAAAACGTTATTCTCCATTTATTCTTTTAAATATAAAGTCCCGTTAATTGCTTTCCGCGCTATATTTTCATTTTTACTGAATGTTTGTTACGTTCCGCATGTTAGTTTGTTTGTAAATACCAAATATATACTCTCATTTTATTTTGTAAAAGTAACTTCTTGTAAAAAAAATGTTACACACGAAATAGGAATTCTTTCCGATTCAATCACGTAAACTTGACAGAATTTTAATGTACAGACTAAAAAACTAAGACTAAAAAGGAAATCAATACATTTTGATAGTAACGCAATAGGAGATCAAGTTTTGGACCTACTTCTCTTGGACGCCGTACAAAAACTCTTATGTCTTCTACCATGCTCCTGAAGAAAGAACATCAAGACACTCGCGGTCTCTCCGTGCGAATTCGCCACATTGCGTATTGGTTGGCGGAAATCAATAAGGCTAGTACTTGTCTTGCTTGGACGAGGAAGTGAAATAATTAATTAACTCGAGTGAAAATGGTCTGTATGTTTTGTCATTAAAGTTTTCAAAGCTACTTACGATTAAAGTATTGAAACATGTCGTGCTTATTTTATACGCGAAGGCAAAGTGATTAAAATATATATTTGCCAATATTACATATGTATATCGTAAGTATATATATTTCACAAATAAAGATAAAGTAATTTTTCCTAACAGCAGGTTTAATATGCTCAAATAATATGTTTCAGATCAAAGCTTTGATGCTTTTGATGAATAACATTTCAATATTTCGAAATCTATATAACATTTCTATAGCTTAATTTAAACCAAATAAATTACGAATTCATAAATTCGTAAAAAGTCAATAAAAATATGGTCGCTAGCCAATTTCATATGTCTATGTCAATATCCAAATAAATGATAATAGACTATTTGCTGTTTTGTATAAAGTACTCCTTGCCTGTCCAAATATTCTTCACCTCTTACTTAAAATACGTGACTTAAAAACTTAAATATTTGGTCAATGTCGTCATTGTCTTCAACATATTATATTTAAATATTCTTAACCAGACTATATTTTAATATTATAAATCAAATTCTAATATTACGTGGAAAATTTGTTACCGGCTGGATCTTGTCCCAAAGGAATGTTTAGTTTCCTCGATATTTTGAAATAATGTGCGGAATTACTTTTTTCCCTCAGAAATATGTAGGTACGATGTCTAAAATTTTCGGAATGAAAAGAATGGAATTTATCATTTTCTCATAAATCTGTCCCCAATATGTTATACTAAAAAATGTACCTATTAACATCATCCCAAATGAGGTTTAAAACGTAAAACAATTATATTTATTTGATTTAACAAAATATATATAATATAAATTGTTAATTACCGTATTATCTCTAAAGTTAGTGAGTGTTCCTGGTATAAACACTTAATTGGGAGAATTATGCCACATATCACGCATGTATGAATTAAATAATAATATAACATAATTATATTAATGGTATGCTTAACATCGCATGTTTATTTTATATACATATTTGATTTGTATAGATATTATTTTTACATATACATACATAAGTTTTTTTTCATAGAAGACAAGTAAGTATCTAATAATATTTCTCCACACTATAGCTTGACTTATTTTTGTCATGTTTTGAGTGTTTCATCGATTTATTATACTAAGCCAAAATTATTTTTTAATAAATTTACACAGTAATGAAGAAAAACTTTGTGATCTTTCAAGTAGCATTGTAGGCCAAGAAACCTAATGTTAAGACTCTCCGCTCCCCACTTTCCGCCGAATTCTGCAGGCGGAAGGAGTGGCGGAAAGTGGGGAGCTGGGGTGTCGAGCTTTGCATCGACACCAGAGCGAATAAATTAAATTATTAAATACTCAATTTCCTCGAGTGGGAAGCGAACTCACAATCTATCGCGTTTATAGTCACGACTGACCTACCAACCAGTCAGAATCATTATGATAATAATATAAAATAACCTATAAGAATAATAAATATATAGGAAGACATATGTATGAAGATGTACTTTGTATTGTATGTGACTGGCATATGTTAATGCTCATTGAATAATTATTGTCTCAACAAGGACGAGTAAGTATTTCTGAGGAATACTAGAGTAATTGTAACAAAGCTTGTCTATCAGTCGAAATTTCTTAATTAAAGGCACCTCACCTGTGTGTCGTATGTAGCTGTAACGACAATGAATTGGCTTCCTCTCTGCAGTTACCTTTCTTTACAATATATTATAAGCTGTAATGACTGCCAACTTGATGATGCATTTAATTAAAGTTTATCATATTTAAATATTATTATATAACTATACTACATATGGAAAAATAAAGTGAACTTATGAAGGCACTTATTTTGGGTTTTCATTTATCAAACCTGTAATAATTCTTGGTTATAAGCTGGTGGGTTAGCTGGGTGGGTGATCTCAGGTTTAATTCCCACCGTCGCTTAGCATACTAAGAGGAAGAAGTAACTAATATACAAATATATAATTTAATTACCTAGTTTAAGCTTTCAGGTAACCTTCCACAATTACATGTAAGTATCTATCGATTTATTACTTAAACCGCCTAAAAACACAAAAGATTAATTTAAATACAATAATTTTCTTTACAATTTTCCTTTCTTCCAAAGATATTTTAAGCAATTAAGGAAAATATAATATTAAGAACAAAAAAACTTGACGAAGCCAAATAATTCAAACATAACAAAATACTATATTTGACTTTGCCAGTGGAGAGGTCAATATTCAAATAACAATTCAACACGTGACGTCAATTAGAAAACCATTAGGTACGATATCGATATGCGAAAGTTATTTTTATGTTAGCCAATATGTTATATAGCATATTACAGAATTATATCCTTATAGCAAGAGATTGACGGTGCTTGCTACTTCGATTATATATATTTTTATATTTTCAGTTATTTTGTTAATAACTGAAGATAAAAAAAAACAATCACAGTATCTTTCTAGACACGCCGCCCGTAATAAAAAATTCAACGTTGTAATAATCCAACTCGTTATACCAGTATTGTTGGTAAATTTTATTATTATTTCGTGTCTACATTTATTACTTCGTACAAATTGAATATAAAATTGACTGTATTAAGCCAAAGTATTCTGCCTCAGGTGTATATGAATCATTTAATAATTGTAATATCCTTATACCAGGAATTGCTCATTAACTAGCTGTCGTAAATTATTTCTCTGAATCATACAACAAGAAATTACTAAAGTATAAAGTTAGATATAATTGGATACGCGGCTTACACCACAAAGATTCAACTTCCACTTAGTTAACTTCAATTTCGGTATAGACATAATAAAAACAGTGGTATTTTTTTTTCTTTACAATATTTTTTTTAAAATGTCGCGCTTTGCAACATGTTCTCCGCTTTCTGGTCAACTAGATTACTTAATGGGTGGATTGTTTAACGCCACTTTTGGTGATGGCATACTTAGGAAAGGAATAAATAACGTATTTGAACCCAACAATCATTACAAAACAAGTTTCAAGTATTTCAATATACAACGGCGTTAAAACATATGAGAATAAGCAACTTACTGTGTGAGTGTATGAAATGAATACCGCCAGAAGCAGCAACGGAGTTGATTGTCTCATCTCGACTGAAAAGATAAATATATCATAATTTTTATTATATTACGTAAATGTTGTTTTTGAAAAATGTTGTTTTTAAAAAATATATAATTTCAATTATAAGTATAGTCGTTTTTTGATATAGTTTCCTTATTTTCGACGTAATTAATAGTCTATCAAATGAGATTATGAAAAAATAAAACGTAAAAAAAACAATTAAAAATTATGTATCTGGATTTAATCCTGATTAAATGGAATGCTTATATTTTAAACAATGCTAAGCTTTTTTGAGTTTGTTAATACAAACAACCATAATAATGTCTTCATAAATAAAATGAAGTAATGTCAAATTGCATGTCTAAGCACTTATTTTTCCCTTTTGCTTATTTAAACGATTAAAAATGTGTATATTTGTATTTATGCTTTGATAATAGATAAAATATGATGGTAATACTTTTTACAATTTATTTATTATGTTGGAAACATACACTTAATATTTAAAAAATGACGCCGCTAAAAACTTTTATACTCGAGTTTAAGAAGCGTTTTTTTTACAAAGATTAATTGAATAGTTTTAACCCTTTCGTAGTTACGGATTTAGCTATGTATGTACGTACAAATATTTTATGAGTTATACCTTTATACATTTGTTAAAATGTGTTGTTAACTATTTTAATTAACATCTTCATACTAACTTGACATTGAGTTTCCGTAGATTAAATATAATTTACAACGAATTTAAATTATATATACAAATAAATCTTTTTTTCTTGTATACGACCATTTATTATCTGGACTGGACATAAATTATAATATTATTATTTTTCACATGAATTTAACATTTGCATAGCAAATCAATATTTTTAACGTCGTGGAGATTTAGTGTTATGTTAGTGTCCATTTAAATGTCTATTTCATTTTCTTCATCGGCTTTAGTAAAATTGAATTCTCTCTCTCTCTTCAAGCTCTACGAAATGCTCTAGCTTCCTTAACATGTAATAATATTATTAGTATTAGAATTTTTAGGGTATTGAATTACTTGAATCATTCGTAACGTACTTTATGCGATGGTTATATCAATTACTAGCGACCCTCTTGCGGCTTCGCCCGCTTTTACTACTGGATTATTCATATAATGTATGTTTGCAAAGCACTTAAGATAATGTGAAAATTAATTAAACTCTAATGCAACCCGCATTTTCGTAGTTTCAATAAGGATTTTTCAATTGTTTTACACAGCAAGGATTTCTTAGTAGGTACCGTAATTTTAAATCTGTGCCCTAACCTTTTCAAGTACTTATTAAAATATATTTAAATGACTATTTTTAGATAGTTAAATGACTATTTTTAAACGGAAGAAATTATAAACAAAAACCTACCTACTAATAACTACTACAAAAAATATGTAAGCAAATATATCGCGCTGAAATAATTCAACTCCAAGTATCCAATACGTGCAAACGTATCTAAATCTTCGTTGCTATAAAGCCAGGCGGGTTTTTTTTTTCTTGTGGTTAATGCTGAAGAGGGTATTCTGTCCCTGATGAAAAGCAAGCACTACGTGGCTGCCTGTGAGGAAAATTAAATAGAATGCATCGGCCGGGAATCGAACCCGGGCCGCCCGCGTGGCAGGCGAGCATTCTACCACTGAACCACCGATGTGTGTAAGGCAGGCGGGCGCGGCGGACACATGGCGAGTGGCGAGCCGTTTCGCAGCAAGGATGTTTTGATATTGTAACAACTTCTAAAGTACTTATTAAAATGAAAAACAGTAAGAGACAGTTTTGATCTACATTAAATGGCCAACGTAACTAATATACTTATTTATATGCTGAGAGTAGGGGATAAGTAAAACTTGTGTCGATACAGCTGAGGTGTGAACGGTGTGGTGTGTCAACAATTAAATGCGTTTTTCTCCAAAACTATTCGCAATTTCGAAATTGTGTAAAAAGCAAATTTTATCTTCGTTTAACGTAGAAAATTAATAAAGTATTTTAAAGGATAAGGATTAATAGCATTATGGAAAAATATCCCTCACAATAAAAAATATATTGAAATTATTATTTTTAGACAGAAAAATGATCACTACACGTTATTCTTAAAAGATATGAATATGCCGTAGCGGACTTTTTTGTAGATCTTATTAAGAGGAACAATACTCCAGTACATTTTCTTCATCATACTTACCATTAAAGCAGCGCATGCGCGAAAGTGTGTCAACGGGTAGGACTTTATACGTATTTATCGTATTTATGTTAATTTACATAAGAATTAACAAATAATAAACTACATATAAACCTTCTACGAAAAATACTCGACCTAATGGTGAAAACGGCATCAAAATCCGTTGGGTGGTTTAGAAGAAGAAGAGTTAGAAACAACACTTTCTGCCGATTTCTGGAGGCATTGCGTGTTGAGGGGCAGAACTCAACGCCGCACTTTGCCTCGACACCAGAGCGAAGAAATGGAAATATAAACGTAAATAAATGTTTCACTTGAGTGATGAGTGGGGATTGAACCCACAACCGTCGCGTTACAACCACACCCTTCAGCCCTTTTTTTTACATTTTTTTCAACTTACGAAAAGAAAGGAATTTTTAAAGCCAGCCCCTTACTATCTATAAAGGACCCTTTAATTTTATTTACATCACTACATCTCATAATTTTGTTTCGAAATGCATTTATAATTATATCTCGTACGAACGAAATGGGTTGAATATAATTTATATGTAATTGCGCTCGTTTCGTATCCGCCATTGCGAATGCTTCTTCACATTAATGCAAGCCTTAATTGTATAACTATTATAATTACTTTTTGGTTAAATAGTTTTTATTTGTTAAAAAAACTATTGCATAAGTCTCTGTCACATTTAAAATTTAGTCATACAAGACTTTTTTCTTTTCTCTATGCATCTGGTGTATTTAATAAGAAAGATCGAGGCCGTCGCTAAGAACCAAGACCTGAACGCTTACTGAAATCTGAAAGGTTTAGGTGTCACCAACAGAAGTCCTAACTATAGAAGCAAAGCCATGGTAGATGTCTACAAAAATACAGTGACGAGGCAGAAAGTCAAAGGCCCTCCGTAGATCTAAAAAAGCCACATGCACAGCTCTCTTTTTACCTCTGTCTACCTTATTATACTACATTATTCCGTTTTCCATTTGCAATTATTGTTGAATATTGCATTTCGGGTAACGGAAACAAACGCCGCACTTCGAACCCATAACTATTGTGAACAATAAAAAAATTCTCCCATGCATTGGTGTTAACGTTTAATAAATAAATAAATTATTTAAAAAAAAACATACAAACAACACATTTCTAAAAAACAAAATAATATTTTAATTATCATTATTTATGCTTGGTTATTTATTATCTTTACAAAATAAAAAATCGTTATAGCAACATCTAACAGACGTACAAAGCCGATGATTACGAAAATATTATTCTCGAAGAACTCTTAAGTCGATATTAACCTTAATCATTCAACAGTTCGCAATAGTTTAGTTTAAAATTGTTTTTGACAGTTCTATTAGCATTATTACAAAGAAAACGTAATCAAATTCAAATTCTTTCAATTATGATTTAAAACTTAGTGTCTCTATATAACTGAATGAATATTTAAATAATACAAATATTATAAAAATTTTTAGAAATATATATTTTTTAACATACAATTATTATATCGAAACTAATAATGTCTATTATAATTTTTTTACTTCATTCGCGAACATGTTACGCAAATAACCTTTGAGCTGTAATAAAAAGATACGCTTAAGTTAGTTTCTTTAGCTTCATGCTGTATTCTCGCACCTAGCAGAGTAGGCAGCCTGGGAAGCTTGTGTTAAGTAATTCTGTTCTTTATTAAAACACTTCTGTTTCCCACTTTTCACCGATTTCTTGAGGCATTAAGTGTGGAATAGCGAAACTAAACGACGCGCTTTATCTCACTACTAGAGCGTGTGAGAACAAAATTCATAACCGTAGAGCTTACAATCGTACACTCGTGCCGCTGCGCCACAAAAGATTAAATATTTTCAAAAGCTTTAATTATTTATTATTTGGTGCTTTAACTTTTCAATCAAATATATTTATTCGAATTCGATTCTTTACAAACTCATCAAATACATAAATCATAAAAAAATATTAATTAAGTAAAGTTAGATTTTTTATTACCCTATATAATTTTTTGCATCCTAAACGATTCATATATTATAATTGATTGAAGATAATAGAAATAGATATTTTCAATTAAAACATTTTGCATGATTAAAAAAACAGTAAAGTTTTCATTGTTTTGCTATTTACCAGATATCTATTGTAAAGTTGCTGCAATAGCTCCTGAGTAGAATTTGAAATTAATCTATTGTTTTGTTTGATAGACGTACAATGGTTTAACACAATAGCTTTGGCTAATAATTGCGCAGATTAAATATTATTTTGACGTTTCAATGACCTTTTCCACAAAGTATTTTTATTTTCAAAATATATGTTATGAAATTAACCAGATTACTTAAGTTGTTAATTTTTATCTGTTTTTTTCCTTCAATAAAGATTTAAAATAATATATCAAATATAAGATAAAATTATAAAAAAATAGTAAACAAACCTGTTAAAAAATTGGAACTATTGATAACTATTTTAATACATTTTCACACACAGTTTCAAATAAATTTATCGAAAGAACCTCTAAGTGACAAACAACCGACGCTACTTCGCACGGCCGCGTGCGCAAAAGGCTTTGGGCTACTAACTACAGTCATAGACCATGCCATTCTCTTGGTAACATTACCAATCGTAGCGGTAACCGGTTAAACACGATGTAATTATAATGAAATATCCGCCAAATAACTAACATTATAGTTTTACATACGTAAAAAAATACTTTTTAATTCTTTATGTACGGAAATTGTATGTGTATGTCATTATGTTATATGTAAAGAAAATAGCTTAAACGACACGAGTATGAGTACGAGCATCTCAGGTATAAAAAATAACAAATTGGATAATTTTAATAATTTTAATTGTACTTACCTATATCTATGATTGTTTCTTACCTTAATCTGTATGAAAATGTATAAACTTTGCAATATGAATCTGTTATTTGTTAAAATAGTACATTCTGCCTACCTTGCTGTAAGTAGAATAGTGCATAAAATTGTACAAAAATCATAAATTGATCGCATTACAGTACAGCCGGTTCAAATCATTAGGGACCCAATTATTTCTTATTCATTGGCTAACTATTTTGGCTTTGCGTAGAGACGTTCGACGTCCTGGTACCTGCCGCTGGACATGTCTCACTTTATTACTGTGCAGTTTAACCTAATTACCTAAAAATTCAATCAAATCAGCCTTTTCGGGTTCACTGCTGGACATAGGCCTCACCCAGGGTGCGCCAAAGCTCCCGATCCTCGGCCTTCCACATCCAGTCGAAACAAGCAACCTTCTTCAGGTCGTCGGTCCATCGGGCTGGAGAGCGCCCTAGGCTACGCTTGCCGATCCGCGGTCTCCACTCAAAAAATCTTCTGCTCCAACGGCCATCGGTACATCGGCTTCGGCATCGGCATCAGCCACCTTAAATTACATGATAACATTTAAACGGGGCATACAGTGTGGAATAAAACAAAGATGTATTTTTTATATAAATTGCAATCTATGGAGCGAATATATTTTGGTTTCTTTTCATAACATAAATCTTAATATATTGAAAGATCCTGTTATAAGCGTCGGAAAATATCCCTACGTTTTTCCGAACGAATGCAATCCCTTTGATATACATTTTACTTGATTAAACAAAGATACACGTCAAAGGCCGATCCTTACGAGAGATTATATTTATTTATACAATGCCGTTTATTTTATTTCATATTTTTGTTTTATGTTTTATATTAGCCATGAACGATATCTATGATAATATAATTTTAGGTTTATGTGTTATATAAAATTGTTAAGTAAATCATAAAAACAGTCGACATTTACACGCACGTCAGAACACAGTAAAAAAAGATTTATTGTTATAATAATAATTGTTAATTATATTCTCCTTGACATTTATTAGCATATTTATAATCGCTATTTCGTGTATCATATGTAAGTACTTTTTTCTTGAAATAAATACTAAATATACATAAATATTTTTTTATACATTATATGCTATCGACATATCAACATAGGTCTTTGGATAGGGGAATTTTAAGAAAACTTTCAGAGGAAAAAAAATGGCTGGTGACTTTTTTCCAAGAGTAATTTAAAAAAATACTGGTATTTATGTAAAATAATCTCATTATAATGATTGACTAATTTTAAATCATTTTTTTTATTTAAATAAGAGCATTTTTTATCACTCATCTTTAACTGGGACTTACGACATAAAAGACACATTTTAACTTCATTTTTAATATATTTTTGTAAAACATGAATCACCTAGGTAACATTTAAATTGTAAAGCAACCATATTGCAAGATTCGTAGCTGTGAACGGCTTGTGTAATGGCTTCTTCCCAGTCAGCCAAATATATACCAATTTACCTGCAACCAGTCGATAAGCCAGCATCACTCACAACGTTCAGGGAATTTAATATTACCAATACAGCAATACCAAAACGATGTATCACGGAACTTGTTTGCAAATATTCAAAACATTTTTACACATAAAAGCAAAATATTAAAAGGCAATATTATAGTTTTTTCCACAAGCGGAGTTCGAATATTTAGGAAATTAAATTGAAAACCGCAATTCACCGTGGGCCGGTAATAAATCTGTAAAATTTTACATTTATAGGTCCATTTGTAAGTAATTTAGTCGACCCATTACGTTTCGTTTAAAAGCTAATATTGTAACATATTGGTCGTTCACATTTTTGTGATGTCCGTGTTTGCTAAGTAATTCATTGAATTTGCAGTATTTTTTTTGATAGGGTATTTTTTTTGCGTTTAAAATATTTAACGAGTAGTGATTGTAACTCATATGATACAGACATTGTATTGCATTTGTTGTCCTCTTCCTTATAAGTCTTACTTACGTCGTAATTAAAAAACAATATAATACTTGATTTTCATTACAATAGACGATGATGTATGTTCAAATTTTGACCGTAGCTAAATATGTAGGCGTAGGTATGTAACTTGCATATAATTTGAAATATTTTGTAAAGTTATTTTGTACATTTTTAAATAAACAGACTTATATATAAAATTTGGTTACAAAAATTCTAACTTTAAACGAGCCAACTAAAACAACGATATTTAAAATTACTATTTATATATAAGACAAATGTTGGTAAAAAGTAAAAGGACCAGAAAAGTTTTGAACAAAAAAGAACTCCTTAAGACATTTCTAAGTAGATTTGTTTCGACCTTCCTTTATTCTTAAGTAAAGTTAGGTCAGCTTAAAATAGCGATAAATAAAATAACAAATATTGAAACGTAATACTATTTTTTAAATAAATTTGTGAATTAAGTAATAAAAAATATTATTAACAAATCATCCCAAGTAGGGAAAGGGGGAGAGGAGTGGCATAACGGGGGTATTTCCGCTAATAGGTTTCCACGTTTGTTTTGTACAACAGAAAACTATCTTCATATTAATAATAACTCATTCCCTCGAGTAGGGATCGAACCTACAACCATCGCGTTACGCCACATCCTTATACCCCTAGGTCACGACAGCCTCAAGTGAGAAGACTCACTAGGTTGTTTTTTTTTATTGATGAAAACTTTTATTAAAACTATATATGGTTCTTATATGTTCAAAGCTGAGCTTAAAGAGATTCCTCTTTTATATAAAATTCATTAGAGTTATAAAATTTTTATACTTTTTTGACGCTTTCAAAGCTTCAAGCTTTTAAGACGCAAAATAAAATATTATAAGCCCACTTTATCGTTAAGTTTCTCGTACAAAACATTTAATTTTAAAAAATTGTAGAGTAGCCTGTTATACTTTAATTGCAAATTTGCAAGAATGCATAATACCTATAGCTTTAATATTCTTGCTTAATATACATTATAATTCTTTCTATTAACAAATATATATATTCTCTTCATAAAAAAATAGTATATACAAACATTTAAAAACCAGTACCAGTGTTAACGCATCACTGAACGCTCCATTATAACAATGGGTGGATAATTCCGGAAACACGATAGAATTACACGTTCTATCTTGGGAAATATCAAATGAATCTTTCTAAAGTCAACCATCTGTATGCGTTTGTGAAACAATGGACAGTTGTACGGAGAAATACAATGAATTTGTTTAAAACGACTTAATTGCGACTTTTGAGTTTGTAAAATTCACTTTTACTTAATGTTCAACTAAAGTTTTATTAAATCTTACAGTGGTTAGATCGCTTCTCGAATTGTTTGATGGACCATTCCAAAGACTCGCTACGTCCGTTCCAATAGTACGCGCTGCATGCGGGCCTTTAATTATTATTGGATAGTCTTTGAACGTCCAGGATGTTGATTCACTTTGACACCCTCTTTGAATAGATAAGAGAAGCTTCGACTATCAATAGAGATTTTTATTTAATTACAGACAGTAGAGCAGTCGAAAAAGATATCGGAGACCGTAGCGGTTAGGGCTTCATTCTTAATGGTGCTGGTAATAAAACCTAGAGATATAGATTGAATAACAATGCATATTTCTCCCGTTTCAATATTTGTTAAATTTCCATTATTTTTGTAAAACTATTACTGTGAAAAATTACTTTGTGAAAAATGTGTGTATTGATTCAAATCAGTTGAACGTGTTCAAGAGAATACAAAACGTGCATAAGAGTTATGTCTTTTTCCGGAATTTAGTCTTCACCAGAACGCTCCACAACAAAGTGCAATATTTTAAAATCCTTTATAAAGATTGCGAATTTCCAAAATAAATCATTGGCTACGTTTCGTGAGCAAGTTTAAACCATATTTTCTTATTATTTTTGTATGAAACTTTTTTAACTTATTTTATACATAACTCAAAAATAAGATCGTAATAAAAAAACAGTTGTTAAGTTATTAATAAATGTAAAGTATTTCATTTATGTTAATAAATAGAATCATTGAGCTTGTTAACGACAAAACTAAAATATAATTATACATTCATCATTGAGAAATGTAATGACAATGAGTCTATTTTATTTAAAGTTTTTGAAATTGTGATGTCCTACGAGAATTAATTTCGCACCCCAATCAAAGTAGACGCAAGTTATCTCAAGTTACCTCAACTATGTAAACTCCACCTTAGCACATACCTGTCAGTGTTATATTTTAATCAAACTTTGCTACCACCAACTAAGCGTTCCTGATTCTGCTTGAAAGCCTTCACAGTAAATGGAAACTTCATCTACATAGTAAAATGCTAGTTTTTTATAAAGCGGTTAGGTTGTGAAGCTGTACGTTTTTTTCATAATTTTTTTTATGTAGCTGCAATTTGCCAAAAACTTCATGGTTTTAACCCCCTGCCAAAGAACTCTAAACTCTTATAAATAACAAGCGCCTACGAATCTAATATACTAAAGTGTAAAACATATTATTTGCTACAAATATGTTCATAGGTGCTTATAGTTTATAGGATTTGGGGGTGTCTGTCTGGCAGGGATCTTCAATCACTAGAATAGTAGTCAAAATAAGTCTCGACTGATAAAGGCACCACATCAAACAAATTTAATATCTTCATAATCGCTTAACTTTTCAATCAATGTTTTAATATTCAAATTGAACAGTAAATGAAATATTGCTTCAGCCAAATTTAACAACGCAATCTAATATTAGAATATTTATGATCTTATTTAAATCTGAAGACCCTTGCTAATAATTTGAAGCATAAGATTATTAAAAATTTTTATTAGAATTTTCTTGGAAGTGATATTAACCTTCCCTCTTTTGACCTAATTATTGAAAAGAATATACAGTTATGATATTTTTATCTTTATATTATTATAAAATATATATTTTATATATATATTTTTTATAAAAATCAGTCCACTCAATTATAAAAATAAGATATATCTAAAATAAATAAAACGTTTCTCTAGTCGACAACTCATGTTGGGATTATTATATTTGTTTACTTCAACAGGACTGTCGTAGCACTTAATCGTAGCAATGTGAACGTGACTGATCTCCTATTCTGAAAAAATATATTATTACTTTTTTTTCGTTAATACAACGTATAGCGTCTCTATAAATAAACCTATAGCGTCAGTCCGTCCTTGTTTATTTAATTATATTTTTTTCTTTACTCTAATTTCTATAAATATATTAATTGATAGATTTTTATTTATCTATAAATATTTTTTGAATAATTTATTTACGTGATATTTACGATAATATATACATCAATTTATCTTTTATCATAGCGATTCCAACTTTGATTTGCGAGTCTGTATCTTTTAGAGGCTCTTATATTAGCAATCTAATTGAGGCAAACTCGTGATCGCGAAGCCAAATACTTCTGCCCTCTTCGAATCTGTGCTGAATCACTTCATTAATTACATAGAGAATGTCGGTTTCGGAATATTTACTCGTTGTATATATTTTGTTGGTAAGTAATAGCTTTTGTTACTTCGCAAACTTCCGAGTTAGTTAGTCGGTGGATCAATTAAATTACTTTTGAAACTTAATATTCTGAGCTTCCTTCACGTGGCCAGAAGTATATTAATAAATAGCTAAACGGTAGCTTAAAAAATAATAAATATGAATCTGTAAATTCTTATTACTTTTCCTTTTTAAGTATAATGAATATTGTGCGTTCTCTCTAATAACGTCTAATTTCTATTTAAAAATGCGTATTTAAATATTTTTCGGAAAATCCCCGTGTCATATTAAAATATCCTTGTGTGCATTATAGTCTAATGTGAAATAAATATAGAGATACGATGCCAGGATAAACAAATTGAAATTTAAATCACAATATGAGCACCCCCCACCCCCTCTTAAATATGGCAAGGAGTAACTGATTTTGATTTCATCCCTCAGGTCAGAAGTGCGGCTTTAGAGAAAATCCGCATTGTATATATTTCTGAAACTGATTAGCTGACAGCGCAAACATATAAAATTAATAAATTATAATCAGTTACAAATTTTAACCAAAACTTTGCTAAAGCGTTAGTACTAGTATAATATTAAATTTAAATACAATAACCAAAAATTTTAACCGCTGCTAACATTATGGTAGAAGAGTTGTTTTTGGCTTGAATCATACTTTTTTACCACATTGCTTGGCACAAGGATAATGTGAAAACCAATATGTGTAATAATCACTTATTGGTAATGACAATTACAAATCAAACAATACATAAAAAAAACATACATGTTCATTACCCAGTATAACATAAGAATATTTATATGCGTATGTTTATTCCTGCGTAGCGCTGTAGAGACCAAATAGGTAAGCCGGTTTTAATGATTCTTACGTCAATCGATTCGTCTTAACTTGTGAGGGGTACTAATGATTTGATATTAATAAAAACTTGTGGACCCGAACGCAGCTACGCCGGCTTGAACTATACGAATATTTGTAAAATATATTTATGAAATTATTTTCAGTTTTCAATAGAGAGATGCGTAAAGCAAGCTCGTTTTGGGTGACGTTTTCTAACAACAAACTTTGCAAATCGTCGATTAGCAACGGTCGCATAGCGACGGTTGTTATTAACATGGCGGAATTAATTGCGGGTTAAATTAACAATTATTTTAATATATTTGTATATATCGAAAATATTACAAATATGAGAAAAAAGTATCCTATGTTCATCCCGAGACCCTGAAGTATCTCTATATGAGTATTTTATCACAATTGAATTAGCGAGTTGGCCCTGATTGCGTAAAAGACAGACAGACAGACAGAGTTACTTTCGAATTTATAATATAGGTATGGATTCACCAGATAGACAATCAAACATCATACCGTAAAAATGAATAGAATTGTAATAATCGACGAACAACGAACTATATCAAATAGAGAATCGGTGAATACCTATTCAAAAATGATTTTTAGATATTTTCGTCGTTGTTCATTTCCAGTAAGAGCTGAGGATATAATTATAGCGATTTAAGGATGTTCAGACCTCTATTCCCACTAACTTTTATGTTCATTACAAGAACTTAAATACTATAGTATTTCGTTTTTCTTTGAATGTCGAATGAAAGTTGAATTAATTTATACTAACGAACCAAAGTTCTAGTATTTAAGGGAGTAAAGAGTTTATCATAAAGTAAAACTTTTTTTAGAATGAAAATGGTGTTCACCCTTAATTTTCATTCTTTCATCTTTAATATTTGTAATTTATTTCATTTCATTTTTAATCTTTTATACCTACTTGTAATTTTTTTAACACATAAATAAATGTTGTGTGTTCTGGCCGGTTCCACATAAATAAATATGTGGGTTCGATCCCCAATCGAGGGAATAAATTATTATTTTTAAATAGTTCCATTTCTTCGCTCTGGCATCAAGGTAAAAAGCTCAGCGTTGAGTTCCGCCACTCAACGTGCTAATCCTCGAAATATTCGGTGGAAACTGGGGAATAGAGTATCTTATCACTAGGTTCCATCTGCCTACCCTGTTGTGTGCAGGATACGGCTTGAACCTTTAAAAAAATAAAATACTAAATATTTCACTGGCTATCGATCATCGTCATAGCTAGTTCAACATTAAAAGGGATCACATGTCCACACTTCTAGGTACGAATACTAACCAAATATCTATAGATATACATTATATATAATACATATAACGTGATGCTTATCTGTTTGTTCGCCTCGATTAAGCACTTAAGCTGTACAATAGAGAAGTGTCATTAAGACGGGGGGCTCTAAGCGTCATTTATCATTAACGCAAAACCACGCTCTACGAACGTAATAGGAATGTATTATTTGGAACGGTTAGAACATCTAAGGTTATAGCAATGAAGTGACTATTACTGCATGTCCATGCTTATATAACGTATCGTCACATATGAACATGACAAAAATAGTGAAAACGTGAAACAACAAAAATAGTGAAAATGTTTAATTATATATTTCGTTCCTTCGGCTTGTTTCGTTCATTCTGTACTCCGAACTTATCACCATATCTGTTGCGCAACTGCAACCACAAGAGTTAATTGAAAAGCCCTAGTTTCACATATAGTAAATTTACAGCATAATAATATTCTATTTGTCGAGTAATAGATATGAAGTGAATATCATAAATCGATTACAGTTAATTACTACGATGTGACTAAATGAAATATTTACACCTGTTTAGATACATAATTATTTTGCGATAGTTCCTGACATTTGCTTCATTATGTTTTATTACCTTTCATTTATGAGTTTGATAACCGTACTTTAATTTTATTTTCAGCTTCACGCTATATCCCGCATGTATGCAGGGTATGCAGAGGATGATGAGTGTTAAGACACTCCGCTTCGCACTTTCTGTCAAATTTTGAGTGGTGGAACCCAACGTAGCACACTTGTGTCGCTGAGCCACGACTGGCCTCTTTTCTCAAGTTATGTTTAGTTATTAGTTAAGTAACTTATGTTTAAATACAACCATAGTGTGATCAACAGTTCTAAGAAAAAAGAGACAAAAAAATTATACATTAATTTAATAAAAAACTAACAAGATTTAACAATTTTCAATTTAATCTATAAACTTTCAATTTAAAAATTTCAATTTAATCTATAAACTGTATGAGAAAAGGTTGATAAATTTTCATTGATAACCTTTCACGGAATGAACAAAGTACATAATTATACTTAATTTCTTAGCTCGTTTTCCTACTTCTTAGCGTCTTTTCCATTTTAAATAGGGTCATTTAGTATTCTTCTTAAATGACAAAAAGTTAGTACATTTAAATAGTAATTTTATTTTAATTATACTGTAATTTTTAAAATATCTATTACTTGTATTACCATTGAAAAGGTACTTATGCTGTGTAATACTTATGCTGTTTGTGTATATAAACATATATGTAAAAGCTAAAAATCAAGAGCTGCATTTCCCTAATTTAATGGAAAACAAATGTGTTTAAGACAGATTATAAACTAAAAAGTATAGTCGTCATTAATTGATTTTGTAAACATACGTACTCGTATTGTTTATAAAGTTATGCAAAAGTGTATAAATTACGTTTTAGCTACAACATTTGGCGTGTAAAAAGTTATTTTACAAAATTTTGCGAACATATTTAGCTGCCAAACTGAAATGAATTTACTCACCATCCATCCACCTGTGTAATAAATTTAGTATTACATCTAATTTTATATTCAAAAATATTAAGTTAAGAGCAAACGAATACCTATCTCGATATAATTATGATACAAATATTTAAAAAACAATTAAGCTAAAATATATTTTTTAACTTAATGTAATTATAATATAATTAAGTAATTTTTTTCTTATTAAAATCTTGCAACTCATCAATATTTTAAACATAATATTATTTGGCAATTCCTTAAGTATACAATCGAAGCCTTAAATTTATAAAGGTTTCTACAGGGGATGAAGGCAACAAATGTAACCAATAAATCTTTGAGCAGTTAATACGTTGAGATTGTTTTAAATAAACTTCACTTAGGTTTGATTTTCTATTTTGGCGAATCGAAAAATTTTCACTGTCAATAAGTAAAATTTTCTTCATAGAAGTAAACAGAATGTTTCTTTGTTCTATATTAATTTAACAGAAACAGTTCTATTAATATTGCTTATATTATTTTGATTTAATAATTTTACAAGTCTACTGTTTTAGAATAGTAAGGTGATAAGTATGATTTCACCTTCATCGTAATTTCGTGATTTTTATTTAATTGGTCAATTTTACATTTCTGTTGTAGCTGATGAATAATTACAAAATAAATCAATCAATTCAGTTGTCATTCGGCGGAAAATAGGGAATAGAGTGTCTTAACACTATGTTTCCTCTGCCTACCCTGCTGTGTGCGGGATACAGCGTGAAGCTAGTTTAATTTTCATTTCATACAAAATTCAATATGATTATTCACGTACGCTTGCCTCGTTAATGTCAAGTAAATCTACTCTAAGCTATAGTAAGTAAATAAATTAAGGGTAGTCCTTTACATTAATTAATTGTCTTTGGAAAGAGAATATCGATTCTATTACTCAGCTTAAATAGTCACGGCGGATATTGGAAATGTACTTTCGCATAACAAATATCGTTCTTTGTATTTAAACAAGGGGGTGTACTCCTTTTTTACATAATAGAACCGAAAGAATAATTTTAGACATTGCGAATTAATTAACAGAACTTAACGCCGCGCTTAGATTCCTTTACATAATTTTTTTTTGACCATTTGTGTGCAATAAAGACTTTTGTTTTTTATTCTATTTCTAATACGATTAAACAAAATGCAGCATTCGGTTCCCTTACGCCAGAAATTGTGAAAAGAATAGGACCAAATGCACGAAAATGATCATAATTTGCTCGATACTACATATTTTTTAAAAATATCTTGTCTATACTAGTATAATATTTTTTGTGGCCACCTACATTTTACTTATATCAGCTACGTAACAGTCATTCCTTCATGACGGTGGCTATTGAAGATCTAATAATAATTTGATTAAGAGCCATCTGTTACTGACAACTGACGTCATGTTATAGTATAGAGATCGCTTACGTTGTCGCAACACACAGTGCCTTATCATTTGTAGCTAAATTTACATAAGCAGATTTGACTGACATATTATTATTAGCTTATCAATGACTAAGTTTTGGATATCTTTATTTTTTGGTTTATAAATGAATGGATATCCTATACTATATCTTATAAAACAAAGTCGCTTTTCGTGTCTGTCTGTTGTTTCTAACTCTTCTTCTTCTAAACCACCCAACGGATTTTTATGCGATTTTCACCATTAGGTCGAGTATTTTTCGTAGAAGGTTTATATATAGTTTATTATTTGTACATTCTTATGTAAATTAACATAAATACGATAAATGTGTATAAAGTCCTACCCGTTGAGACACTTTCGCGCATGCGCTGCTTTAATGGTAAGTACTACATGAAAATAATGTACTGGAGTTTTGTTCCTCTTAATAAGATCTACAAAAAAATCTGCGACGGCATATTCGTATCTTTTAAGAATAACGTGTAGTGATCATTTTTCTGTCTTAAAATAATAATTTCAATATATTTTTTATTGTGAGTCATATTTTTCCATAATGGTATTAATCCTTATCCTTTAAAATACTTTATTAATTTTCTACGTTAAACGAAGATAAAAATTGTTTTTTACACTATTTCGAAATTGCGAATAGTTTTAGAGAAAAACGCATTTAATTGTTGACACATCACGCCGTTCACACATCAACTGTATCGAGTCAAATTTCACTTATCCCTTACTCTCAGCATATAAATAAGTATATTAGTTACGTTGGCCATTTAATGTAGACCAAAACTGTCTTTTACTGTTTTTCATTTTAATGAGTACTTTAGAAGTTGTTACAATATCAAAAAATCCTTGCTGCGAAACGGCTCGCCACTCGCCATGCGTCCGCCGCGCCCGCCTGCCTTACACGCATCGGTGGTTCAGTGGTAGAATGCTCGGCTGCCACGCGGGCGGCCCGGGTTCGACTCCCGGCTTTTCACCATGGACATAATACCCTCTTCAGCATTAACCACAAGCTCGAAAATAAAAACCCGCCTGCCTTTATAGCAACGAAGATTTAGATGCGTTTGTACTGGGTAATTGGAGTTGAACGTATTATTTTTGTTTTGTTTATAATTTCTTCCGTTTAAAAATAGTCATTTAACTATCTAAAAATTGTCATTAAAATATATTTTAATAAGTACTTGAAAAGATTAGTAGCACAGATTTAAAATTACGGTACCTACTAAAAAATCCTTGCTGTGTAAAACAATTGGAAAATCCTTATTGACACTACGAAAATGCGGGTTACATTAGGGCTTAATTAATCTTCACATTATCTTAAGTGCTTTGCAAATATACATTATATGAATAATCCAGTAGTAAAAGCGGGCGAAGCCGCAAGAGGGTCGCTAGTTTATAAATAAAAAATAAAGGAATCTTCTAAGAATTACTTTGTAATATGTAAAAAGATACCACAGGTACAGTTTTGCTTAATATTTATGTAGGGTGCAAGATATAATGTTCATCAAAAATGTTGGTCTCTATTAGTTCTACAAAAAAATCAGCTACATATTAGAATACTGTCACTGCAACCGCTTTTTTATTAAATGAAAGAAATAAATTTTCAGTGAATTTGAGATATCTTTTTCATGAACAATACATAAAACTATATCAAAATAAAGAATTTTGTCATGAAGATAAAATTAGCATTTAAATTATATTATTTGATCGTACAAAATATTATATTAATAGTATAGTATATATATAGTATTGTATAGTACAAGATTTTCTTCTTTCGAGGTTCAACAGACGTGAATTCACGACTTCCTATTCTCATAAGGCATTTAATATTGCTTAGTTTTATTCTTAATCAATTCAGTTTGTAAATATTCGAATATTCAAATAAGCGCTTAAAGCAAAAGTGAGTGAAAATGTTACGAAAATATATCTCGAGTATACATCCGTTAAGTCTAAAGCTAGCTTCCAACACATTCCAAAATTAAACTAATTCAACAGTGCTGCAAAAATGAGATCGTGAAGTTTTGCACTGACCGCAGTTAAGTGGCTCCGACCACTGTTCATTTTACTTCTCGTATAATCATGGACCTGGATTTCACACAGAATATAGTGCATTTATTCTGCAGCTGTGCAAGTGAGTGCAAGTGGAAGTGATGAAATTCAATGGCTTTGTCTTTTTACTACTTTGAGTAAGAAAAATTAAAATAATTCCTTGTCTCAAGAGGAAATTGAATCAACAAGTGCCTATGCACCACAACGGCTTCAATTACAAATTTGCAAGCAATTAATGCGGAGAAATAACTCAATATACTTGAAATATGCTATAAATTTCTCTCTCTCTATTAATATAAAAAAGTATGGCCAGGAAAATTAAGATATCCCAAAATGTATGCGAATTATTTCCTCTTTTTCGTATACAAAAAGATAACATAAAGCGTGACAAGATTCGAGTATTGTGGATATTCTTATGAGAGACTACAGTGGAACGGCAGCGATAACGCTTTAACGATAACTTACTTTTTATACTTATCTTACTTGTAATAGAATGTATTAACATAGTTTTGCAAATGTCAAGAAATTTCTTGCATTGTAGGTCAACTCATTATAAGTTACTTGACAGCGAAACTTAAAGTAAAAGCTATGCTCGATACAATTTTACACAGATAAACTTTAAAGTAGTTACACAGAAATTACTTTTCTGATATTACGAGTTTAGCATGTATCAGTATCGTTGAACTTTTCATATCAGCACAAGAGATACTTTTTAATAGATTACTGTTGTAAATGTTTTTATATTTTTAACAATTCATTCATATTTGAAACAAAAATTCATTCTTTGTAGTCATTATAATAACTCAATGTTTCAATTTGTGTGTAAACATTTCTTTTCAACATCATCACAATAATGGATTACTCATTAATCAGCTTAATGCTGTACTCTCCATATAATAGTGTAGGCAGAGGGAACTTAGAGTTTAGACACTCCCACATTTAAGCTTTTTAGGGAGTAGCGGAACCCAACGTCGGACTTTTGCCAGAGCGAAAAATTGTAATAAATAATGATTTATTCCTCCGTGTGGAGATCGAACCCACAACTCTTGCGTTACAGTCACACCCTGGCCGCCTTGCCTCCTCATTTTTTAATAAAAAATTTTTTTATTTCTTTAATTTCATATGTAATTTAATTTCCTGAAAAAGATTGAATGTCCATTGAAACAAAGTAAATGAATAAAATCCCTTTCATCTATTAAGTCAATTGTTTTAATTTTATTTTCATCTCAAATTAACGCTGTTATTTTTCAATGTTATTATAAAAACTCTTTGGAGCGGAAAGATTCATTCCGTTTACTGATCAAAGACTTTTGTAATTCGTTATTCATTCGAAATGCTTGTCCACAATAATGATTTGAAGGTAGAGATTTGTGATAATGAAACTAATATAATAAGTTGAAGCTTAACAATTCTAATTAAATTTTAGTTAACAATATAAAAGAATGTCTCGATTAATTTCATTGTATTTTTTTTTGGGTTTCGAGAACTTCTGTTAAGATATTCTTTTGTCTTAGCTTTTCGTTGTATTCTGGGAACGTAATAAAAATAGGTTTTATTTTAAAAACAAAATCTGCAAAAATATTGCAATTTTCACAATATTGAAAGCCAAGGCAAGAGTATTGACACCTTTAGTCCCTAATAATTGAATTTGTCAATATTTTAAAATATTAACAAATATGAAATTAATTAAAAAACATTAGGAAAAAACTAAAGCTAACGATTGTGGCTTCGATTCCTACTCGAGGGAATAGGTACGCTATTTTCATTTCCTCGCTCTAATAAGAAGACAAGGTGCGACGTTAAGTTCCACTACTCAACACGCAAAATTTAGCAGAAACTGGGAAACTTATCTTCCGTGGTTTCCATCTGCCACCTTACTACCACGTACTTAGATACAGTGTCAATCGAAAAAAAAAGGTAAAACGTAATTAAATTTCTACATTATTATTCCTAATTACCTACTATCACTTAAGAATTCGGCCCTCCCTATTTGATTATTAATAATATCGAAAGCATTGATGCCTTTGAGCTTTGATGTAACATTTTCAACGTTTCATTACGTTCTAAAATATCTGATTTTCAGTATTCTTAAATATGTAACCTATATATCTTTAGGTTCTTTACTTGAATAAATATAAAGATTTATTTTATTAAAATAATAATGAGAGGAATATCAATAAATTTAAGGAATTCTATATCCAGATAATATTTTCATAATACAAATAAATTTTTAACATTATTTTCATCTGTTAGATACTTATTTATTCATTAATTCCTACTCGATTGTGTAAAGTATCGCCTCTTTTGTTTTTCGTTGATATTTAATTCAGCAAAGCGAGACGTGCCAAAAAATACATTTGTCTTGAAAATAGTTATTAGCAATAATCTTATCATAGCTTTTGCATTTCTATTTATATAAGGTGTAGATATACCTTATATAAATAGAAATGCAACCTTATATATATGCACCCTATATATATATATATATATAAATAGAAATAGAAATAAATAGAAATGAACTTTAACAAAATCAAGATTGATTTTGTTAAAGTGTAGTAAATATTATATCTCACAGGGTTGAATACCCTATGAGACCCTATAATATTCTAGGGTATTCAACCCTATAAGATATAACGCCCTTAAGTATCAGTTAACAAACTCTATAAATATTTATTTTGTTATAATAATAATAACTATAAAAATATTTTCTTTTCCTACAAGTATCCAATATTTGTTAGCACCCTCTAAGAAATATTGCCATGAAGTTATAAATAAGAGTAGGTAGTAAACTAGTAAGTAATATCGTAAAATATTCATCTGCTGTGGAACTATATTAATAAATCCCAATGTGGCGAGGACTTGGCTGTAAAAGTTTTTACGAGAGATTTCCCCTGTTTCTGTTAAAGTAATTTGTGGGTCAAATTTTGCGGACCATCTAGTAATTGAATGAATGCAGCGGCTTAACGTAAAAAGGTTGCTCTACCTTCTATGGATGATTAAAATATATCGTTCAAAAAATACTAATAATGAAATCATTTTATTTCAGTAATATAAAATATGTTATATTATTGTCGTAGTACAACTGAACGTGCCTAGGCGGAAAATAGGCGGAAAATAGGAAATTAATTTAAAGTGTTTATATAAATCCTAAACAGATGTTTAAAAAGAAAAATCGTGAAATGAATCTAACAATAATTGAACGATACTATAGGATAGTGTAATTTAATTTTTTCACTCTGGCGTCGAGGCAAAGCTTGGCGTTGAGTTCCGCACTCGTTACAGTTATACGTCGGAAAGCAGAACGTAGTGTCTTAACACTTCACACAGGTTCTCTCTGCTCTAGCCTGCTGTGTTAACAAATAATTTTGACACTAATTTACTACTATACTAACAAAGAAATATAAAAACCATTCCCTAAATTAAAAAGCCATTAGAAGCTGTAAAATATTTTTGTTGAATGCTACTGAAGTTTCACAATTTATCAGTGCAAATATCGCAAAAATTAAAGGACATTTGCTGTTGTCATCCCAATTAAGGTTTAATCCATCATTGCGCCATCCTCATTTTATTTACAAAGAGATTATCTGCGAACTCACCATTAATCTGACTCCAAGTACGGATTATCTTCGAATCATTTTTCCTTAGTACTTTAATAGAAAATAATATCACCCATTAGTTTGTTTTTATGGAAATGAAAATAATATAATTTTCACTGTAAATGGCCGTCGTGGCGCAGGGGTACAGTGTGTGATTGTCAACGCGACGCTTGTGTTCGATTCCCATTCGACGGAATGAGTTGTTTTTATTTCCCTCCACTGGTAAGAAGTGAGTACCGCCACTCTCAGCTTCACTCATACCGTCGAATTCTAGAGGCATTGAGTATTGAACGGCGAAACTTAACGCCGTTATTTGTTCGGACATACGAGACAACGACGGCATTTCTACCTTTTATTAAGCCATTACAGGTCCAGGAGAATCTGTCAAATCCGCTCATATTTGGATAGAAATGGAATTCCAATCCACATTCATCTGAACTGAAATCTGTGTTTAGATATGTGGGTCATAATCAGAAAAAGTGTACATTTTGTGTCTTTTCTTGTCCCGCTACTTTGAATGCGTTTTAAAAATACAATTTGAAAGATAATTTAAATATTTTGCCATTTAAGATAAATTTACTTATTAACTTAAAGATTTTTGTAATATTTTAAATGTATTAAGGCTAATAATAGTATTTTTTGTTAGTTGCAAAAAACTTTTCAAAATGCTTCCATACAATTTTTCGTGTCCCATTCACCACTTTACTTTTTAAAAATTGATTTGTTACGAATATTTATGGTTTTATTTGATTTCAGATATGTTTATATTACTTTACTTTATGCATAATATTAAAAAGAACTACTTTTATTGATACATTATTTAATAAATAATATATATTAATTAACTAAATTTGTCCCAAAATATTGTCTTTTTGTTACTCAGGGCTAGTAACGTACAATTAAAATATGTACGCAATTATTATGGATGGTATTTAATATTAGTTTTTATTGTGGCACCATTATTGTAAAAGTCAATGCTGTCGTAGCTACAACCAGTAGTGTTCTCGCAGCAGTTGAGGGGTTCAAATGTTTTAAAGGGAATGCGTAAAATTACATCTCAGGGTTATAAACGGCTTTTATTTTGGTAAGTATTCTATAATTTCGTTTTCTTGTTTCTGTTATTTGCTTCTTTTTACAAAATCACATTGCTTGCACATGCAACACGTGGCTTATGAGCAAATATTTAAAAAGGTTAGAATTTCTCAGACTTTATTCTCAATTTTGTTATATTTCGTTACGTAACGAAACTGAGAAAATATGAAGCCTAGTTCATAATTACGTTACCATCGGAAGATATGTATATAAAAAATAAATTGCTGGCATATGAAAAAAATAATTGGTGACTTTTGATAACGTCAAGTGACCAAAAATAATGATTTGTAAGTTTTTTGCCTGTTTGCTTGTTTTTCTAATGTGTTTGTGCACGCTTATCTCAGAAACGGCTTAACCGATTTAGTAAAAAACATTTTTTTATTCTTCCTGAAATTAGTTGTGATTTTGTAATTACTATTTTTTTCTCTGGAGATAGTGAATTAATAAATATGTAGCTCAAGCGGGGGCTTTTATTTAAAAACAAATACGTTCTGTACTAGCGTTCTTAAAGATCTAAACAATAAACATGAAATAAATTATAAGCAAAAAATCATTTTTAGAAAAAGCTTTTATTTAAACGCCCTAAAAAGGAGAAAATAAAATTTGTCTTTTAAATTTTAACTATCAGCTCATAATCTCATTGTACACAATTTAAATGATCATAAAAGCTTGTCGCGCGATGTACTTGTGTGAGTAAACTTGCGCTAATTTAATTATGTAAAATCTGCAAAGATTAAATTTTTAAACTTTCAATTTAATTGAATATTGATTAACGCGACAAGCTTTTATGATCATATAAATTGTGTACAATGAGATTATGAGCTGATAGTTAAAATTTAAAAGACAAATTTTATTTTCTCCTTTTTAGGGCGTTTAAATAAAAGCTTTTTCTAAAAATGATTTTTTGCTTATAATTTATTTTTTACTTTTTAGTTACCACTGGCTAGGTTTCTCAAACTAGATGTCACATTAGTTTTCTAATTATTCTCGGCAAGCCCTTTCATTTGATAACGGTATTGCAGATGTGCATAAATAATAACTATTCCGCCATCTTAGATGTTCCGCCATATTGGACTTAGAAAAACGTCACATTATTTTTCGAGTTACTCTCAACGAGCCCTTTTAATAGATATCCATATTGTAGAATTAGGCTAAAAATAAGTATTCGGCTATCTTGGATGGTTCGCCATATTGGATTTAGAATAACGTCACATCATTTTTCCAGTTGCTCTCAAGAATCCCTTTCATTTGATACCCATAATGTACAAGTGCATCAAAAATAACTATTATGTTGCTTTGGATAGTCCGCCATATTGGATTTAGAATGACGTTACACTATTTTTCGAGTTACTCTCAACAAGCCCTTTCATTTGATACCCATATTATAGAAGTGAACTAAATATAACTATTCCGCCATCTTGGTTGGTCCGCCATATTAAATTTAGAATGACGTTACATCATTTTTCACGTTGCTCTCAAGAAGCCCTTTCATTTGATACCCGTAAAATCAAAACATCAAAAATAACTATTCTGTTACTTTGGATGGTTCGCCATATTGGATTTAGAATGGAGTTACACTATTTTTCCAGTTACTCTCAACAAGCCCTTTCATTTGATACCCATATTATAGAAGTTCAT
>JAEBDU010010528.1:0-36392 GCA_016802625.1 Heliconius numata | reverse complement strand
AAGTAGTCTATTTGAGTTGAGTGGGACCCGCACTTATACGTGATAAGGTGCTGAGAATTCTTTTGGAAGAACGTATTCACGACGGCCAGATCAGACGCAATACAGGTTCTCAGAATGTTTTCTCCCTCTGCATTGCGAAGACCGTGCCCAAAACCCCCGTGAACACGTTCATACGGCTCAGCAGCCCTACCGACGTGCCCGTTCAAGTCCCCCCCAACTAAGACCACTTCGGTACACGGCACAGCAAGTTTACTATGACAATGTATATTTTTAATTTAAATAAGAACATTCCCCAAGTAAACTTTGAACTCACAACTATCGCATATTTTCAACTACACATAAACTGAGCTAAAGTGATGTTTTATATGAGTCATAATAACGCATATAGACACAATATTAGTTGATGGTCTCATTGCTCTTGCCCTGGCGGCGTATCAAATGACGTTTCCACATCAGCAGTTGGACCACGTGACTGGTCTATTCATTTTTCTACTAGGTATATATTTTTTTCTTTTATATTGGTTTATTAATGACTTTAATGTGGCTAGTGATGGCGCAAAGGTATGACGGTAAAAGCGACAGGTTGTGGGTTCGATGTTTACTCTCACTTCTTCGCTCTGGTGTCGAGGCAAAGCGCGGCGTCGAGTTCCATCACTCAACACGCAATGCTTCTAGAATTCAGCGGAAAGTGGGGCACGGAGTGTGTTGAAACAAGGTTCCCTCTGACTACACCCCTATGACCCCTTATGAGCGGGATACAGGGTGAGAAACAAAAATTAGGTCTGATCTCATTTTTTGAATATACAGTTATTGGTGTTATAAACCAACAACTGTACCGCTGTGTTTTTGTAAGCTAAAGTAGTATTTTTCATTTTCCTACAAAATTTTGGTAAAAAAATAAAGATACGATATACATATGAACACGGTTGCTCTGAAGGGTAAGAGTTATTATATGAGTATAGCAAGGGATCACAAATTTTTCGGTGAAAATAGCAAAATTCGCAAGGGTTTTGTAAAGTAGATTAGCATTTTAATAATTTATTATTAAGAACGTTATTAAGCAAAACAAAAATATAATTTATTGATTACGATTTTTATTTATATATGTGATAGAATTTTTATATTAGCGAGATACAGCGTAAACGCTGTATCTCGCTTATAGCAGGGTGGGCCGAGGGAGCTTAGTGTTTAGGTACTCCGTTCGTTTCCATACACTTCTTAGACATTGCACGTTGAGTGGCACAAATGTATAGCTTTCACAAATAGTTCTTTCCTGAACTACTAGTAACATTAAGTTTGTACGGTTTAGTTTCTCGCTGTTCCTCGCATATACCAGGGTACGCAGAGGAAACCTAGAGTTAAGACACTCCGCTACTTACCTTACCTTACTTTTACACCTTACTTGATTTTTACACCGTGAAGTTAAATAAAATACTAAATATGAATTCCCCAAAAAGGATTACATTTAACATTATTCATTATACGCTATTATTATTGACCACTGAATTTACGTAAATAGAAAGCCAAATGCAAACAATATACAAAATGGAGCGCGCACAATCGCACAATGAGTAAACCGATAGCCTTTGTCCTTCGTCCGCGGTTTCATAGTCCGATGTGAACAAATATAATATGATTTCATTAAATTTTCGTACCACAATGTCGTGGTTACTTAAATATAAATATAGATATCCCGCCATTTTGATTTAAATATGTAAAAAATATAGATACAAAATAGGTTTGATACTTTTTTAGTTAATATTCGATGACAGATTATACTATATGTATTTTTTTTATATATTTTATGTGTGTATTTTTTAAAATTATAATTACAATTATTATTTATTGTATATAAGTAAACTTATTATAATTTTGTGAATTGCTATGTTTTTTTACTTTTATAATTTCCGTATAAAATATAAAATATTATATTAAAATAGTCAACGTACAAAAAAATAATGTAGGTGCAATCAGCAAATATATCCATATGAACAAAAATTACGATTTCTTTTAGTAATCGATGAGTAAGATGCTACGCAACCGCATAATACTAACAAACGAAACATACATACGTAATATATTTGCGTCTAATTTATTTTCTTATACAATATTGCATAAATCTACTAACAATGAAACTAAAAAAAACAATGATATAGAAAACTATCGAATAACAAATATTAAGATAATTTATCATATTAATATAACAATGATAGATATTGAGAATTTACTTTACACTCCACAACATTAGTATAATAACAAAAAGTAATTTATTGTTATTGCACTTATCTTTCTTTCTTTGTGAGACAAGATTAAATTAATAATAAGTCGAAATATTCTTTCGATTGGTTTTTTCACTCATAACAAAAAATATTTCTAATTTAAATAATATATTAATCAACATACCACAATCTGTATAAAACTTGGCCTGCGCACACGCAAACAGCACTGTTAAGAAGATATACGCGAACATTTTTATTTATCTATTTATTTAATTATTTTACACACTAATGTGGTGTCGACTCGCGCGTCGTGTTAGACTGACTGACCAGGACCACTGACCAGTGACCAGTGAGGTGACCACCGGGCGTGTGGCCGATTGTAATTATTTTATAAGTCGAGACCTTTATGTTCATTGTCATGCGCCTGCGCAGGTCATAGAGCATATAAATATAATAATATGATAGAATTGATAGTTTTTTTTTGTTAGTAATAAAAATATTTTTGTTGTTTATTAGTTAAGTTATATATACCTTATCTTTAACTAAAAATTTATAGTACGTTCTTTCACATCCATATATAGATAAAAAGCAGGAATGTTTCCCCAGTTTGTACTCTGTCTGGGTAATCATGTTCATCATTTAAATAAACAAATGGGGCAAACCCCAGAACAGAATCGAGGTCACTGTCTATTGTATAGACTCCAGCAGGGAGATCTCTGACCGCTAAAACAACACGCTAAACTACTCAATTGTGTTGCTGCACTGCTAGGCAGATTCTAAAGCAATAGAGTATCTATCTCAACACATCTTTGCCGCAACCGGAAGTACATTGTAACAGTCATGTTTCAGGAAAATCAAGCGCATCATACCAATATTTACTGAATAACAAACAAAACTTAATCGAAACTAATGAGTTTATAATATATATATCTCTATATATAAATATATGGTATTGTTATGTTTTTTTTTGTGTAATATTTAGTCATTATTAGACGTAGTTGAATATTGAGAGAGCGTTGAGGTGCAACGGCACAACGTCTGACTGTATACGCAAAGATTGTGTGGTTCGATTCCCGTCAACACATAGTGTCTCGAAAATTGGGCGAGTACCAATAGTGTCTTAACACTAGATTCCCTTTACCCAACGTGGATCTAAAAAAAGTAAAAAGTATTCTGTAGACTTATATCTAAATATATGTTTATTTGTCTTTTTATATTGTATTTAGAGACTATAATAGTCTCTAATATTTATATACGCTAATAATTAGCGTAAGTTGAATATTGATAAGGTAATGGATGGATCGATACAGAGTTCGAAGTTTAATCATAACATGTTTTTTTTAAATTTGAGCATGCCAAATTTATTTTGACAGCAAAACACACAAAAAAGAGTGGAGCTCTTTATTCTTAGGGAGGTAGCCAGAGAGAACGGAGAGTCCGCTACGATCCCTGCGTACGGATGGTGAATATCGAATTCACGACCACTTGACAAGGCCTTTTTTAACGAAAGGAAAAAATATAACTCTTAATATGAACTATATATTCTACTTATTTATACTAATAAGTATTGAAAAACTGAAGAATTTGTTTGGTTAATCTGCAACACCTTAAAAATGTCAAAAAATATAATATTTTATATTATATAGAATAGAAAAAGATGCGTTTCTTAAATGAGTACGTAGTTTATTAAGATTCTTAGAAAATATAATGAAGTGTAGCAGGACGAGGATAACGAGGCAGCCTATATTTACATGCGCGTCAGACCTCAGCGACTTTTATTATTGTTGGCGTGGCCCTTGCAAACACAGTAAGGACTAATTATACCTACAAAAAAAATTAACATACACAGGAAGGGAACTGGGAACCTAGTGGTTAAGGCACTTCGTTGACTATTTTCCGCCAAATTCTTGAGACATTGCGTGTTGGGTTGCGGAACTCAACGCCGCGTACCAAAGTGAACATATATATATTTTTTAATTTCATACATCTTTCGCTTATAACAGATTAGGTTCAATATACTGTTCTCGATTATTAGTTATTTTTTCATAGTGGTGAAGTACGCTTCGTTTTACCTGAACTAATTCAGAAAAAACTATACATTTGTGGTTATATCCTAAAAAATTATATTACCTTAAAAGATTTGGTATTAAAGCCGCTAGTCCAAGTGAGGTATCAGATGAAAGGGCTCTGGCTAAGCTGAGCTTAGTTTCAAAAAAAGCTCGAGCTCCAATTTTTGTACGGAACCCTTGGCGGGCGAGTCCGTCTCGCGCTTGTCCGGCTTGTATGTAATTAACTTTGCTCATTCAACGATGAAAGGGAATTCACTTCCACGACAAATGGACTAATCATCATAAAAATATTTTTTAATACGAACAGTAGTTTCTGAGATTAGCGCGTTTAACCAAACAAATTTACTATACGATGTATCCTGCACATAAAAGCACGTAAATCTGAAAAAAAATTAATAGGCTCGTTACCTATGAATCAGGGACTTCCTAAAGAGTTCTCCGATGATAAAAAAATATAATATATAAAATGTAGAAAATATCACAAATTATCACATTAAAAAGACACAATTACCCCCAATGTATCATTCATCACCGCCTTTAAAATTGGCTTTAATTCGTTAAACTGAGTTAAATGGTCAATCATCCCTTTTACCAAATTGCTGAAGGCATGTGAGACTGATCTCGAGATAGGGACTGAGTGACGGAATTTCGTAGAATCATCTAATTCTTAAAAGATGAGACGACGTCGTCGATTACTGGGCTGTTCAAGTTAAATATTTCTTTTTTAATTTCACGCTATATCTCGTATATAGCAGGATAGGCAGAGGGAACCCAGTGCTAAGACACTCTGTTTCCCATTTTCCGCCGAATTCTAGAGGCATCCTGTGTTGAGTGGCTGTGTTGAGTGGCAACAGTCGCATTTTGTGTCCCTTGCCCAAAACAACTAATATTCCCGAGTGAAAATCGTACCCAGAGTCCGCGCTTAGAGCCAAATACTGGCCACTGTAATACTTGCGTTAATTTAATAGTTCTATGCTTAGTTAAGTCTTTGTGGTAGATATTTACGCAATCTTTTGAGGGTAAACACAGTAATTGTGGGTTCGATCCCTATTTGGCAAAATTAATTAGATTTTATTTTTCCGCTCTCGCTAGACTAAGCGCGGAAACGAAGTGTATTGATACTAGGTTCTATCTGACCACACATTATATAAAATGGTAAAGATGACGTGTCGAAAGAAGAGAAGGAGCCTTCTATATTACAAGTAATCCGAATAGATTAAGTAAATAATTAAATTTAAATTACTGCTAGTAATGAAAAAAATGCGATATATTTAGATTGAGATTTTAAAATTAATATGTTGACTTTTAATGCGACACGAAGGAAAGAAGCGTTTAACAGACGTCTGTCGCGGCAATTGCGTAGAGGTGACGACAAAGTGATTGACCGGATCTTACTTACGAGTATATGTATTTTTTATTTATTTTTTGGTTCCCGTTGTATCCCGCACAGAACCCTACACGAAAAGAACAACTATTAGTGATAGATTTTAAATGATTATAAAGAGGATGTGACGGAACCACGGGCTATTGGGAACCAATTGATGCAATTGTTAGCCATAGTTGCGCCCACACTTACCGCGCTTTGTAATAGCCATAGACATTATTTACTATTTAGGTTTATAAACATTTTTATTCTATTTATATTTAATATGTGTTACTTTTATATTTAGAGCCAATAGTAAATTATAGTATTGAAATAGCTTAAAAATCCAATAGGACTTAAAAAGAAACCCTCATATTAGAGGCACTTTAGGCGCTCTCTAACTCAAATATAATTTTTCAATTTGAATCAATAGGCCCTGAGATGAGCGCTTTCAATCAACTCACCTCTTTAGATATAAAATATAAGTATAGATGATATATAACATCAACTCTAAATAATGTGTCTCCAACGTTAAGCGATATCGAACACTATCCCTAAGCAGCCCTCTTTATAGCTGACGTGACACTACGTAGAGGATGTTTCTGTAGCCATGATGTTCATTTAAGCAGGATAGTAGTTTTGGCTAATGTAGCAATAATCATGGATTTGAGTACGGTATTTACATATATGTGACTTTACTTTTTACTTCTCTTACTTTATTTATATATAGTCTATAAATATATTTTAATTTTGCCGCTTAAGTTCATTTGGTTATTTTTAATGATTAACATGCATATGCCCTGCGTGGCCGATTTTGTCAGACCAATGAAGATTATTAACATCTTATATGTAAACCAAAAATCTGCGAATAAACAAACTATCTTTGTTTGCCCTCCTTGAAAAGGCAAAGTACTGCGTTAACTTCCTCCACTAACAAAAGTCCACAAATTCTTAAAAATTGGACTGATAATATTGAAAACATCACCTCTGATACCTGAATCATGCCAGAAAAAAACAAAAAATTTTTTTAATATTTTTGTCCCGAAAAAACAATGCTAATGGTGCTACCAAATATGTATGTTTTTATAGGTACGCCAATTTATTACCGACATAAAGTTTACTGTGCGGCTTTAGTCTGTTAATAAAGGTGCCCAAATACATATTTGTATTAAGTTGCATCGACCCCGCTTATAGGAAAGGATCTTTGAGTACAAATACTTGTCACACGCTAGATAACTGGGGCTTAAACTTTTCTCTGGTAGATCTCTCTAGGTTATCGAAAACAATTTTGTTCTAGAAAAACGTACAAATTGCGAACATTTTCATGGTTTTAAGTAATTTCTCTGTAAATATTTGTCACGTTAACAAAGCTAGTGTGGGTGCTAGGTACTAGGTAGTATCGGTGAGTACCTACATCGAGTGAGTGCTCACTGTACACTGTGTACAATGTACACAAGCGAGGACACTTGTTTAAGAGCACGAAGGCCGGACAGTCGCGCTTTAATCAAACTTTATTTGAAACATTTCAAACTTTTTCCATTGAGACTCTATTATTGAACAAAATTTGTAAAAAAATGTATATTTGTTTTTTTGATTCATGTATTTTGGTATAATTTTGTCTTTTGTCGACACATCTGGTCCCGTAGATACTTAATTATTTTAAATATAAACAATTACTGCTCGCTTACTGTAACTAATATAAGAAAGTATTTATCATTTTAGAACGACCTTCATTTAAAAGCTATGGTGTCACTGCTTCAATATTTTTTGTAAATAATTAAAAGTATTTTTTATATCCAACTATATTATTTAGTAATAGACTAATGACTTAATTAGCTCGGAAATGCAAATAGCTTTTACAAAAATCAAACAATATTTTCGTTATACTCGTATGTTACTTGTTAGGCTAACGATGTACTATTATGTTATTATCATTTAAAATAATTGGGATGATTTTAAATCATTTAAAAATAGATTAACCTTTTGTATTCTAGAGGGAAATTTGGATACCGCGGTTCTATGATAAATAAAAAAAACGATATTTTTAAATATTTATAAATGTATGTTTTAGTTTTTTTTTAACTAAATTAAGGTAAGAATGAAAAGCTTACTATTTAATATTTTTTAAGAAAGCGTAGAGGAATTCATTCAAAAAAATAAAAAAGACTACAAAATGTTCTATTTACTTATTTACAAAAAAACTAGGACTTTATTTGTTTTATCTTTATTTATTGTTGTCCTTTTTTTGTAAATTTTCATTAAGCAAGTCTTGAGTGGTTAAAGGTTCAAGTGGAGTATAAAATTTATAGTATTTTATTTTTAATATGAAAAGACAAGTCGTTCCATTTTTATCTATTATATAAGTTAACGGTTATTTACCTGACACAAGTGAAACTAAAGCATTAGTTTTACTGGCCTAGCTTATGTTTTTTAATCAAATAAAGTGATAATTTAGTTTTCTCTGTGGACTTCACAGGTAATTTATTTCTCCACACTGTATGTAATATAATATTTAGGGTAGACTCTATTATGTATGGATAGAACGTAAATAACAAAATGTTCTTCATGATACATATTTATTTTTAATATTTAATGTTACATACAATTCTTACAGCTAAGACTAGAAGTTAAGATCAAACATTAAAGTACGGCCCGCATTTGTATAGCAATTATAATATATTATCTATTACATATAGGTACTATAAGAAAAATTACTTAGACTTTATCAGCAAAAGCTTAAAATATTAATTGTAAATCTTATACAGTTGTAATTTTTTCACAAATATCGATCAATGAATATGTTAAATTGACAAAATATTATACTTAAACAAGACTTTTTATATTTGGTATGTATCTAAATGACCTTTAAGTATAACTTTCATTACATTTTTTTAACTTTTTCAACAATTCAATTGATATGGAACTCATTAATTTTAAAAATAATTGGCATTAGAATAACCAATAACAACCGGCGGTCTCAGAGACCTGTATGGAATCGTTACATAATTTTTAATTTTTTTACAAGACGTGGCGTGTCTATCATAGGAGTTTGTGTATATCCAGTCGGGCAGGCAGATTTGAACCTGCTTACCGTCCGAGGCCCGTCCACAGGAGGCCGGGGTCGTGGTGGTTGGCTGCGGGGTACCACGCCTCCACGTCCGATCTACGGTTGTAAGATCTACATACAAATTATATTTGGATATCGATGAATGAAGATGAGGGTTTGAGTGGAGATTAGGTCAGATCTGAAATAACACTTAATTTTTTTCTAAATATCTATAGATAAAGATATAAAAAATTGAAGGCCCTCCTCTCTTGTATAGCAGGCACTACTGAGCTATACGTCGTGCTTATAGCTTAGTATTACTATTCTTATATATAACAACCAGCAATAGATGCTCAAGAAAAGCTTCCCTATTCTTTTTATTTTATCACTCCATTGGTTTCTTTGCAATTCTTTTAAATTATTTATAAAAGACTATAATATTATGTTTGTTCATGTTATTTTCAATATTCTGTTTATTGACGTTTGTTCAAAATGGAGTAAAATATTATAAAAAAATAGTGACATTTAAGGCTAGTCGTGGCGCAGGAGGCCAAGTGTGTGAGTGTAAACGTGACAGATTGTGGGTTCGATACCTACTCGAGGAAATGAATTATTTAATATTTTCATTTCTTCGCTTTGGTGTCGAGGCAAAGCGCGGCGGTGGAAACTGAGGAGTGGAGTGTCTTATCATTAGGCTTCCTCTGCCTACCCTGTTACATGCATATGCGGGATGCAGCATGAATGGACTCCTTCGCATGGGACTATCATGTTTACAAGCCTGTAATAATAACTATATTATTAAGGCTGTATTGTTTATTAGTAATGATATGATATAATATGCACACCTGATGTTCCCTGTGGGTCTCAGAGGGCGGAGGGCGTGGAGTCTCCTAATGCCGCTGCTGCCGCCGCCACTGCCTATAAAATGGTTAGAAGTTTTTATATATTTTTTATATTAATATTTAAACGCTTCTTAACTTATTGTATATATGTATGTATATGTTTATATAATATGTAAATGAGAATATGTAGTTCTTAAAATAAAAAACACAATTGATAATCCCCGAACAGGATTAGAATAAACTGTTTATTAGCTTCTTAAGATACCCTAAATTAGGTTAAAAAATTAGAAACATTTTCAGTGCGGCAATTGTGAAGAGCACGTTTACACTTTATTCCACTGCGCCACGACGACTTCATATATATTTACTTGGGCTATTAGTATTACTTATCTATACTAATATAATAAAGCGGAAGAGTTTGTTTGTTTGTTTGTTTGTTTGAACGCTAAGATCTCTGGATCTACTGGTCCGATTTACTTTGTTTTTGTTTTGTATGAAAGCTGCATTCTTCAGAAGTGCTATCCATACCTATATTATAAATTCGAAAGTAACTCTGTCTGTCTGTCTGTCTGTCTTTTACGCAATCAGGGCCAAACCGCTAATTTAATTGTGATAAAATACTCATATAGAGATACTTGTGGGTCTCGGGATGAACATAGGATACTTTTTTTTCTCATATTTGTAATATTTTCGATATATACCAATATATTAAAATACTTATTAATTTGACATGCAATTTATTCCGCCATGTTAATAACAATCGTCGCTACGCGTTGCTAAGCAACGGCTTGCAAAGTTTGTTGTTTTAAGAAAACGTCATCCAAAGTGAGTTTGCTTAATGTATACATGGCGCGCGCCGATATAGATTTGTATACATTAACAAAAATTAGATGATTTCTATAATTTGATATTCATCCTTATGAAAATAAATATAAAAGTCACTTTTAGCATTTCGTCTAGATGGAAATTATAGTTTACTGTTTAACATTCTAATAAATAATTAAGGAGATGTCAATGATTCGAAATGACCTAGCCTTCGGGCGGCATTGTATGAGTATGACCGACGCGAAAATATTATTATAATTCAAGCAGGCGTAGCCGCGTCCGGGTCCACTAGTAATTCATAAAATAAGACGGAAATTGGGGAACGGAGTGTCTTAAGTCTTAACACTGTGTTCCCTCTGCCTATCCTGCTATATGCGGGATGCAGCGTGAATTATCATTATATTATTTATTCCATTTACTAGGCATGAGAAATAAATAACAAATGTACAGTCGTACAAACAGACGGCCGACTAATTAAACTTTCGTATTGACAGCGATGTTGTAGGTGGAACTTTTAGTTGTGACAGTTCGATCGAGAAACTACAGAGATGACGGTGCTAGTTACAGCTGAAGTAGTATCTATGTCACTGCCTTAGTGGTACAGTAGGACACCATTTTGTGGGTTCGTATCCTGGTTTTAAATAGACAAAAAGCGGCATTAAGTTTTGGTCACTCAACTAATAATATTTCGGAAATGAAACGGTGCGTAGGGGACTTAGCTACCCTGCTATGCGGGAAAATCTGAGAAGGCAAATACAATATTTTTTGTAGAATCATTTATAATAATGATGTTCCCTCAACACATATTCATAAATGTCATATAATCTAAGTTTATTCATTACTAACAACAAACAAGCCGTTTCTAAGAAATAGTAAAGCATAAGTGTCAACTATTTATAATTTGGAATCCACTCTGGCCGCAATGTAGGACGTAATCTGAAAACTTGTAATAGTCCTTCGAGGCTCACATAAAAGATTTGGGCAGGGTTGCCAGGATTTTTAGTTTAAAACTGTATAACATTTTTAATACATACATTCATACATAGATACAAACGTACATCCATACGTAACACCGAACGAAAAAAAATAATAGTTGAATATACATATGACTAATTTGAAATAATACTACTTAGAAAGTAAGATAATATTCTTTTAGCCTTTTTTTAAAAGTTTGCAAAGTTTTAGATTGTTTGATTGTTAAGGGTCTAAGATAGGTGTGGGATACACCGAAAAAAAAAAACATACTAAACTTACATCTTTTGTAACATTACTTTTACTAAAGATATTAAGATTTAACTAGAAAATAAAAAAGCAGGATCCTATCCCTCTTTATCCGAATTTCTGGTTACTCTACATATGAATGTGACAAACTTTGTAATTGTTTCATATTTTGTTTTGTGGGTTATTGAATTTAATAATTGTTATAATTTTGTTCTCATATTTGTGTTAACAATTGTTACTTTATATTTCTTAGCAACGTGTTTAAATTTTGTATTCTCTTGAGCTAAGTTAGAAAATATAACTTTAAAGACTTTTCTTTTAGTATTTTTCTACAGTTATATCTAATAATAGTTTAGTATTTATAGATACGGTAAGAGTAACATTAAGCTTTTAAATAAAGAATTAATTAATTAGTTCGTAGAACAGTGCAGTGATATTTTTATAGAATTTCTAAGGTTCCTAGTATTTTTGTGATGATGATCCTTACGGTCTTGATTGTACGCCGTGGTCATATATTCAATTCTTATTTAAGGTATAAGCTGATATTATAAAATGAAAATTTTCATTTTCCCTTCCAATTTACTAATAGAGTAGAAGTAAGGGCCTAATAACCAGGTTCCATATGCCGCAAAATTACAAAAATATGACATTGACTTTTCAGCAAAACAAAACAAGATATTAGACGTGATGAACTATTAAAACTAAATTAGAGCTTCCGTTTGCGCGACTCAGTTTATCATTTCTAGGAAAAATACACTAAAATTATTTGAATTACGCCGCGTGTTTATAAAAAAAATAAAATGTTTGTATTCTTATTTGATATAGTTCTGTTTTAACACCAAATTAATTATTTTTATGCTGAAAAGAGCTTATATAGGAAAAATCATACACGTACATTTGCGCCTTATTATTTTGAAAGCGCAATATGTACTAAATTTTTATCGATAAATATTATATTATTTGTGACTTCCAAAGTAACAACATGAAAAATCAATAACCTAGTAATTCACACTGAATCTCGCTTTAGCATAGGCAGAAGGAAACGAGTGTCAAGATATTCCGTTCTCCATACACCTCAGTTAGTCCCAGTTTCCGAGACATTGCGGTTTGAGTGGCGAAACTTAATGCTTTTCTTAATGCTTCACGCTTTGTCTTATTATCAAAGCGGGTGAATTGAAATTTACAATCGGGGGAAAATAATTAATTCCCACGAGTAGGAATCGAATATACAACTGTCACGATTAAAGCCATATGAAGTGCCGCTGCACTATGACGACCTCAACATAAAAGATGCTTCTCCGAAATCCTTTGTACTACACCTACTTGAATTTACACGAAATTAATTCACTAGAAACGCAGTTCGGTGACCTTAGGCATCTGACACGTGAGTAAAATGATCTAAGTGAAATATAATACGATGCTTTGACGTTGAAATTTGGCTCTATAATGGTTCCAAGCTAGACAAAACATAGTGATCATATTAAGTCACTCTTTTCTCCGCGTTTTGTCCATTTGAAATTATTACTTATTAATGCTATAGGTGAGAGGCAGTATCAGACAGTGCATTACTGTAAACGATTGCTGTTGGTTAATTGTGGTGCTAAGTTACGCCACTTAGCGCGCTACATCTCGAATTATCGGCTACAAATCAAAGAAAGAAATATCTTAACACTATGCGTGATAACGCGTGAAACTTAATAATGGATGAATAAACTGAATGATAATTTTTGTTAAGTTTAGTAAAATTAGTTGTTTAACAAATATTTGTAAACATTCCCATAAAATGCCTTCAGAATTAGGCGGAAACTTGGAAACGGAATTGTCTTGAGATTGAGCCTTAACACGAGGTTCCCAAGGATCCTGCGCCTACCCTGCCAACTGCGGGATACAGCGTGAAGCTACAAAAAACTCTTAAAAGAGATTCGAATCTTCATATTCGTTGTAAAATATGTTTTTAGCAATATAACATTATAAGTACTCATCCCTATAAATGTCGCTTAAGAGAGTTATGCGTCATAAATTGTTCGTATTATTCGTATACCTCAATGTTTCATATAAGAATATGTCACGTACAATTCTCTTATAGCCCTATGTCGATGTCTAAGTCTATAAATAATGTTTATAGACATATTGCTATAAGAAATAATGTCCGTTAAATATATGCTAGTTGTTTATGTTGGCCATCTGACTGTGAACGCGAGGGTTGTTAAGACACTCTGTTCCCAGTAAGGCAATTCCATGCCATACTTTCCGCCGAGTGGAGGTGGAGTGGAGGAAAAGAGGAAAGTGTCTCAAGCGGTACGGAATGTCTTAACGCTAGGATCCCAGGTTTCCCGGATACAGTATACAGGTGGAAGCTAAAAAAATGATATAGTCGAGTAAACTTCGTATGTAGACAGCCTATACGAGGCGGCCAAGCCACAGCATGTTGCGTGCGTACCAATTACTCCAGTTAAGGTCTCGTATGGGAAGTGGGAAAAAGAAGTCATTCTTTGTTATGTATATTTTTTCCTTGTTCTATTCAGGATATGTTAAGGATAAATGTGATATTCTACGCCATATTAATGTGGTAGTTGTATTGCACAGGTTAGTTTTGGCCCGCAATTCAATTTTTGTATATTATAAAATTACAGTTATGTATATAATTTATTAAAACACAAATTCGTTTTGGTTCGGAGTTGTTACCATTACGTTTACATTCAGTTATTTTTTTTTCTCTTTCTAAAGAAAAGAGTTTCAAACCGTACCTAGTACTTCAATTTTTACGAAATTAAATTTCAGTCTTTAATTTCTCTTCTTTCATCCCTCAGGTGCCAATTTCATACCTTCTCTATGATTTATGAACTCACCAGAAGAAGTAGCGTGTACCACAGTTGGCGGCTCCAGGAACAAATTAGACCTTTGCTGCGGAGACAGAGACGCGAGCGTCTCCAAGTTGTCCCGTAAAGAGTCGAAGAAAGAACCCACGTCGTTGAGTACACCTGTTGAGTACATTAAGTACAGTTTTAGTTATATCACTTTTCAATGTTAATTTTTAAAATATTTTCTTGTTCAACGCTTTTTAGGTCTCAAAATGAAAAAAAGGAAGCACTATTTTCATATTTTTTTGTTTTCCGTGTGTATCTGTCTGTAAAGACAATAATATTTATATGATTTTTGATATTATACGAAATATGTAAACATAATTTTACTTCGAACTAACTGTTCTATTCTTATAAGTATAATGATAAAAGCAATACGAGTATAGTAGTAGAGTCACTATATAGATACTAAGAAGTAGTAATTCTTGCACCATTAGTTTAGGTGTCTCTGCACCCCTTTAATGGTACTGTTATTAAGGTTTTCTGGCACAAACAAATGCCCAATACAATCAAAAAGTAGAAAAACAAAATAATAACTTGGAAAGGTCAAGGGCGGTATTTCCATCTTATCTAAGATAAATGTTTTTTTATATACTCTATGAATATTCTTAAGAATAATTACATTTATAGATATTTTTTTCGCTTTTAGATGGATTAAAAAGACAGCGGAGTTGAGTTCCGCCAGATTGTATCATGATGTAGGAATAGAGAGAACGTGTCATACATCGATAGATTATGGTTTGTGGTTCCAAGTTATAGATATAATATAAATATATTTATATTTCTAAGGCCATGCGGTGAAAAGCTTTACATACACATGTAAAAAAAATAAATGAGAAATTTCAAGTGTAATAAAATAAAAATCTCAAAAACATATCGCAAGACAAAATAATAAAAAATAAAACTTTAGTTTCACGCACGAAGCAGAACAGGCATGGAAATCCTGGCAACTTAGTGTTCCACACTGAGTTCCACACTTGAGTGCCTGAGGCTAACGTCGCTTTTCGCAACCCACAATCCGTCGTGTCTACAGTCGCACGCTTCTCCACCTGCACTGCAGGCCTCAATCATTCCTCTACATACAGTACATTTATTAAAAAACAAAACAAACAAAACAAAACACATATAGTGATAAGGTAATGTTTGCCGCTACGACGCTGCTTACCGACGCCGACATACGGCGTGACGGCCTTACCGAGCGCGGGAGCGGGCTGGCGGCGGCGGCGCCCGTTCAGCGCGGTCGCCACTGCTGAACGCTTTTCTGATCCTCTGTGGCAACATATTCAGGTAAATGTTAATATATTGTTCCACACATAGCAGGGTAGGCAGGAGGAACCTGGGAACCTAGTGTTAAGATGCTCCGTTACCATTGAATCGCTACTGTACCAAGCTGTTCGCCGAATTCCGAAAGCAGTAGTAGGAAGTCAACGCCACGCTTTGCCTCGTTACTAAAGTGAAGTAAATGAAACTATCAAATATTTTATTTCCTCGAATGGGATTCGAACCCACGCACGTTTGTGCCCCTGCTCGATACATATTAACTCAAAAAATATATTCATTATTAACCACTTAAGAAAATGGAAAAACGTAGAATTGTTAGTCGTAGCTTGCTATCTCATTTTAAATACATCAATTGGAAACTCTAATGTTGCACTTTCTTTAATGAGGCCGAAGGAACGAAATACATAATTTAAATATTACTTCAGATGGGTATTGAACCGGCAACTAACGGTAACTATAATTACAATTTATTAAAATATAAATTTAGCCGTATAAAATTATCTCAGAAGAGAGAAAACTTAATCAAACACTGTAGTTATTTAGAGACTTAAAGAAATATATATAATTTTATATTGAATTTTTTCCTTTAGGATGTTAATAAGGCAACGCCAGGTTTTATATCCTTAAAAATAAATTAAATTCTTTATCAGATATCAGCTTGAAAAAGACTTGGTCGTATTACAAGTGGATATTTAAAATCTTTGGATATGTAGAACTTTTACTATTATGACGATGAATTGAATTATCGAGTATGATATGTTTGGTGTTAAAAAACACTTTACAGGAACTTTAAATAAAATAGTTTTTTAAATTATTATAATTTTTGTACAAAAGTATTTGTATGGAAATTCAATATTTTGGAGGATACAGTAAACTAATTTACCTCGTAAATGCTCTACCACGAGTTATAAACAAAATCTTCCCTCTTAAATGCCACATACTTTGAGCGAGAGAAAAGTATTTTCAAGTATTTTTTTTTATTTTATTTCACATCAGTAAACTATATTATAAAATTTAAATATATTTGCATGTAAATTTATTATTATTGTTGTAATAGTTATTTAGACATCATAGTCCGTACCCGAATTGACTCTTTTAACATACCTTATATTCAATTGCGTCTAATAGAGATATCTCTTAGAAATAAGTTATACTTTGTACATAATATGTCTCTGTGTACAAAAATTAAAGACAAATGAGTAATTACATATAATTATATTATAAAAGAAACCATACAAACCTTAAAACATCATCATCATAGTTCCTAGGTCCATCGTCCTCTCTCGGCGAGCTGATCCTCTGGTAGCTGGGTAGTGAGCCTATGTCCTCCTCAATCCTGGGACCTCGGTCCCAACGGTTGTGGGGGCCGAAGCCGATCCATGGCTTGTCAGCGAGGAGTCGCAGGAGGTCCAGGCTCTCCAGACTGTATTCTCTGCTTTGGGCCGTGGTGAAGGTAGCACCTGGGCATACAGTTTTCAATACATATTACGTTTAAATGACGTTGATATTTACTCGGGATACTAATACTTTTTTTGCTTCACATTAATTTCGTCATTATTCATTCGTTCGATATTTTGTAGGTGAAATTTTTAATCAACAAAAATTTTATATTTAAAATATATTATAATATAGTTTTGTAGATAATAGATTTCTTTAGACGGACGTTTGTAAGAGGGGCGTGTTCAAGTAAATCGTGCGGTATATTTAGTGCAGTTGTCAGTGTATTTTAAAGGTGAATAATTTATTTTAAAGTTAATAGTTTACTTTTTAGATTACTTTTATTGATATGACATAAATTATATTCACAAATTAGCAACCACTTCCGCCACTGTAACTATATGAATAGCTTAAATATAAATATTTAAATTATATTAGAAGGAAGAAAGAATATAACGGATATTTCAGTAAATCTTATAATTGCCTCTATATCATGTTCAGCAAGAATATCCAATTATAAACATCCACACCCCTAATCTATATGGCGATGAGATATCGCGTCTTCATTTGAATCCTTTGAATCATTCTCGCTGTCATTTCGTAACTGTTGCTTTCCGTCATTGTAATTAATATGTGTGTGATTAATGTATGATTTTGATGTTCAAATTAGTTATTTTCATTTCCTCGCTCTGTCAGTAGGACAAATTGCAGTGTAACACTGTAGGAGGACTAAAGGAGAGTCATAACACCAGGTTGCCTTTGCCTCGTTATCAGGGAAAAGAAATGAAAGTATTAAATATATAATGAAATCGAACCTACAACCTTTCGTGTTTACAGTCACACTTATGCCTCTGCTCCACTGGCCTCGTAAATATTTCTATTTTTATCCTACAAAACAAACCCATATGAGTATAAGGGGTGCACGTGCTACTGTTCTACTAATGTTATGTTATTGATAGTGGCTGTCTCACACGAGTGACCACGCAGCACGCTCCTGAGAAGCAGCATTGTCCTCACGTCGCGGGAGATGGATGATCTATTGTAATTCAATGTTTCAGTTCAAGCTGTTCCTTTTATATGGTTTCTAGTAGCTGTGGATGTAGCTTGGAGGAGATGGAGGGTATTTTTAATTATGAAAAATTATTTTCACTGAAGATGTGCAATTGTAAATGTATACTTCTATAATAATATTATAAAGTTATAGAGTTTGTTTGGTTGAACGTTTCCAACTAAAATCAATTTCAGGTCTTGATGGTTGGTTTTGAAAAAACAAACTTAACATAAAAAGATCAGCTCAAAACTAAAGAGATGGCCTATCGCCCTTCCTGATCCAATGTACCTGTTGAATATGTCTCGTGTCGTAAGTAATTCTCTTCTTTTCTATTCTAAATACATATAATTACGTACCCACATAATACCTATAACGTAAATACCATATTAGAAATACAATACAGCAACATAATAAAGCATAAATGGCAACCAAAGCCAATAATTGACAGATTGCTTTCATATTTCGTAACAATTCGTCACATTCACGTTACACGCTCCCTCTCTTCGCCTCATGCCGCGAGGGCCGGGAGGGCCGCGAGGGTAAAGACCCTCATTTGCGAAGATATCAATGAGTGACGTCTCTTTGAGTAATACTATACCTAGCTTATTTACATCAATGTTTTTATACTATATTTATTAAGACACAATGCATTCAGAATTCAGCGGAAAGTATGGAATGAAAGTGTCTTAAAGGGAGTGTCTCAACACTAGGTTCCCAGTTAAACACAGGTGAATACTCTATGTGCGGGATACAACATAAGAAAATGTATTATAGTGTTAGGACAATTCGTCAAGACATTTCGTGTCGAGTGGTGGACCGCGATATTGCTTGCCAGAGAATATGAGTAAAATATCTTTTATTTGCTCGCACTGGGTATGAACCCGCAACTACGACTACAGCCAAACAACTGTGCTTGTGTCTCTGAATTCAAAGATATTAAGATATTAGTTTCTACGAATCAATGTCACTGTTTTAAATATTAACGCACGCTGTATTACTTAGTTACAGTAGCTAAAAAGATCCTACGTACCCACTTTTGTTTTTATTTTATCCTTATCTGTAAAATGAAATATTCCACACGTGATCTCGTGATTTAAAATAATGAAGCGTCGTCTATAAAATTAATTTCCCGAACTAAATAATATAAGTTCGTTGCAGAATAGCTCCAGTGACAGCGCCTTTGAGTCTTACATCCTGATACTAATATCTAGCTGGGTTCTAAGGAACATTTATTAAGATCATATTCTTAGAAGATATTTTATTCAATGTATAGTACTTATGAAGCGGTCGTGGCGTCAGGGTATAAGGGTGTGACTGTAAGGCGACGTTTGTTGGTTCGATTCCCACTCGAGGGAATGCATTATTATTTATTTAATATTTTCAACTCTTCGCTCTGGCGTCAAACGTCCGGCATTGAGTTAAGTCACTAAAGACGCAATGCCTCGAAAAAATTTTCGGAAAGTGAGGCACAGAGTGTCTTGACACTAGGTTAGCTAACTTGCTGCACGCGGGATACAGTGTGAAGCTGATTTGCTGCAAACGTCTTCCTGTGTTATATTAATAAATATATTTTTTTAGATTCGAACTGTATCCTGCACATAGTAGGAAAGACAGAGGAAAGCTTGGAATTGGAACCTAGTTGTTTCCGCCCAATTGAAAATATTTTATTCCTTCGTATAGGAATCGAACTCACAATCGTCGAGTGACAGTCGCAAGCTTGTGGCCACGACTGGTCACAAATGATAGATATTACTATTTATTTAATTAAGCATAGTGTTCATGTTTTCCCATTTCGGGTGTCCAACTGTGAGCGACTCGGGGCGATAGGTGAATAACAATAAAACAATATTATATTATTATGGAATGATCGAAAACAATGTGCTCTCCCAGGAATTATTGGGATGTCATCCGTATTAGATGATATTAGATCTTTTGTATTACTTAAAATGAAATGCCACAAACAAAGGAAGTCCTAAGGTTTGTTTGTGGGCGTGTGTGTGTATGTTATGTAGGTACCTATGTGTAGGTGTAAGTGCGTTATCACTTTTAGAAAAGGTCATATTATAGAAAAGGTTATATTTTGTAAAGAGTATTTTTTATACTTTTTATCTGTACATTTCTATAACTATAAAAGAGACGGTCGGCAGGAACTTGGCGGTTTTAAAATGTGTCGAAAATTAGGTGGAATATGGGGAATAGAGTGTCTTGACATTAAGCTACTGTATCTACCATGTTTTTTTGCGAGTATTTTGTGTTTAAGCAATTAAACTGCAATCTAGTTATAGCATCTGTTATTTATACTCTGCCCCAATCTTACGCTGCCTTATGTATATTGCAGAACCATACTAATTCCTTATTTTACATCTAAAAAAAGACTTATTTGTAAAATATAAAATTTTCACATAAAATGATTCGAAATAGCTATTTTGTTTTACCTTTAAAAATAATTATCATTAACAATTAAAAAATTAGCATTCTACCTGTTGAAACTAACGGAGCGAAAATCAAAATACTTTAAATAATTTTAAAGAAGCCCCTTCCTTGAATTCCTTTGAAGTTTTATGACCTTTATAATATTTAAAAATGTCTATATAAAACAGAATTTTATTAAACAAATAGTCTTGGTGAAATGATTTCATTAGGAGAGGGATCGTAAACTTTACCTTGTTTAAAACACAAAGCGAGTAGGTCTTTTTAATATGCAACTCATACATAGATAATGATGTAAATCGGGAGGGACGCGTTTTAGAAAATATTAAAATATAAAATGAAAATGTTTTTTTTTCAGCTTTTCCCGCTTTTTCCCGTACAGCCTCCGTTGGGCGGATGGATAGTTAAGCCTAGTGTTAAGCTTAAGACATTATCTTTTTTTAGCTTTTTAGCGATTTTCAGCTTCGCGCTTTATCCCGCACATAAGAGGGCACGCAGAGGAAACACTTTCCCTTTTGACTAGACCGAGGAAATGAAAATATTAATATTATATTATAGTTCTTTTTTCATAGTTTACTTTATAGTCACACGCTTGAGCCCCCGTGTCACGACGGCTGATTAGTGTTAGTTGCAGTGTTACGAGATTATCAGGATAAGTGAGAGAAACTGCACTTAAGTGCTTAACGCGCTAAGAGGCCTCTGCATCGTACACTATTGTATAGTCTATGTGTGAATTTGAAATCAATTTAGTGTTTATAATTTGAAGCTAGTGTCAACATTCTCCGACTCTCTTCCTCACACACACTTTCTCACATACCTCATGAGACATTGCGTGTTGAGATGCAGAACTTAACGCCACGCTTTGTTAAATGAGAGACAAAATAAAAATAATTCATCCCATCGATTAGAATCGAACTCACAACGGATCGCATTTTAAAGTAGTTACTGTAACTTCTCAAAAATATAATTGTCATATTAAACATTCAAATCCATTTGAAGTGTATAAGAGCGTGTATTAAGACGTTAACTGGAGAAATCTCATAATCTGGCTGTTGGCGGTCTGTCGCCGTCTTAAGCGTAATCCCGTTTGAAATCATAATTATACACTATATCTATATGCCAAATTATCTGACTCAAAATCCATTTTATCTGTTGATTACATAATTAATATCAAGATTATGGTAATTTAGAAATACCTTGTTGAAATAAGCTCGGGGTTGAATGTTCGGGGCGTACTTTTTAGAAAACATATAAAAATTTAAACGTAGCGGGACTTGAACCCGTACCTCTTGGAAACTTGAGACATTCATAATTTATTCAGACATCCCTTCCCACTCTCCCAAAATGACTTCAAGGAAACATCCAATATACAATGTATGTATAAGACGCCAATACTGTTAGTTCTAATTAAGCGCAATAATTATAGACTATAGATATTTTAATATTATAAGTTACTGACGCTGACATGTCAATAGAGTTATTTTAAGAGTAGAATTTGGTCAAGATTACTAGAGGCATCTTATTTAATGTGGGCGCTTCGATCTTTGGCGGTATTTTATTAGGAAATGAAGTAGTAAGTTATTAGCTTTATAAATAAACTAGCGACCCTCTTGCGGCTTCGCCCGCTTTTACTACTGGATTATTCATATAATGTATGTTTGCAAAGCACGTAAGATAATGTGAAAATTAATTAAACCCTAATGCAACCCGCTTATTAAAATATATTTAAATGACTATTTTTAGATAGTTAAATGACTATTTTTAAACGGAAGAAATTATAAACAAAAACCTACCTACTAATAACTATTACAAAAAATATGAAACCAAATATATCGCGCTGAAATAATACATTCAACTCCAATTATCCAATACGTGCAAACGCATCTAAATCTTCGTTGCTATAGAGACAGGCGGGTTTTTTTTTCGAGCTTGTGGTTAATGCTGAAGAGGGTATTCTGTCCCTGATGAACAGCAAGCACTACGTGGCTGCCTGTGAGGAAAATTAAATACAATGCATTAGCCGGGAATCAAACCCGGGCCGCCCGCGTGGCAGGCGAGTATTCTACCACTGAACCACCGATGCGTGTAAGGCAGGCGGGCGCGGCGGACGCATGGCGAGTAGCGAGCCGTTTCGCAGCAAGGATTTTTTGATATTGTAACAACTTCTAAAGTACTTATTAAAATGAAAAACAGTAAAAGACAGTTTTGATCTACATTAAATGGCCAGCGTACTAATATATATACTTATTTATATGCTGAGAGTAAGGGATAAGTGAAACTTGAGTAACATACAGCTGAGGTGTCAACGGCGGGATGTGTCAACGGTTAAATGCGTTTTTCTCTAAAACTATTCGCAATTTCGAAATAGTGTAAAAAGTAAATTTTATCTTCGTTTAATGTAGAAAATTAATAAAGTATTTTAAAGGATAAGGATTAATACCATTATAGAAAAATTTCCCTCTCAAAAAAAATATATTGAAATTACAATTTTTACACAGAAATATAATAACTACACGTTATTCTTAAAAGATACGAATATGCTGTCGCGGACTTTTTTGTAGATCTCATTAAGAGGAACAATACTCCAGTACATTATTTTCATGTAGTACTTACCATTAAAGCAGCGCATGCGCGAAAGTGTCTCAACGGGTAGGACTTTATACACATTTATCGTATTTATGTTAACTTATATAAGAATGTACAAATAATAAACTATATAAAAACCTTCCCTGAGAAATACTCGACCTAATGGTGAAAACCGCATCAAAATCCATTGGGTGGTTTAGAAGAAGAAGAGTTAGAAAGTTCAGACAGACACGAAAAGCGACTTTGTTTATAAGATATAGTATTGTCCTTGTCCACGAATATTATTTGTAGGAGTCAGTCGTGGCGCAGTGCCCCTGCAAACAGTGTAAGCTCGACAGGTTCTTGGAAGGAAATGAAATATTTAATATTTTCATTTTCTCGCTCTGGTAATGAACAAAGCGCGACGTTGAGTGCGGACAGTCAACAAACAATGCTTCCAGAATTCGGCGGAAACTGAAGAACGGAGTGTCTTAACATTTGGTTTTCGGGTTCCTTCTGCCTACCTTGTTGCACATAGCAGTGATAATACGTAAAACTAAAAAAAAAAAAACTGTAAAAAAATATTAAAACATAGCCTAGTTTTATATTTATTTTTAGTTTCACAAAAATACAATGTAACTACGAAATGGAGCAAATTGTGAAATGAATAAATATGTAGTTTTATATTTAAATAAAAAAAAAAACTATAGTTGTCAAATTTACTTCGACACGGTCGTTAGTGCCATTGAGGTATAAAATATTCAATTTTGATTTATTTACTAACGGCAACGGTCATCGGTGAATGATAAAAGGTCAAGCTTATCTCATATTTTTAAAAATTTTTCCAAATAAATTTTTTTTTTTTTAAACACGAAACTCAAGATCACGGTAAATGGGACGACCAATGCTTTGGACACCCTCTGCACAAATCAGGGGCAAAGAAACGAAAGTCCAGCTGAAAAAACTCGGAGAGTCCATCAAATCTTCAATCATCGCGTTAATTAAAGATATTGTTTGATTTCACCAAGATGCTCTTTTTATTTTTTAATTACTCCTTTCATTACATTATTTTATTTTCATAACTGATTAAAAAACTTGTTATATTTTAATTTTTAGCCAAAAGATACCTTACGTTTAAATTAGTTTACATATTTTTGATGACTCGAAGTAACTCGAGTAACTTTGTGAACTCGCCCCCGCAAAACTGAGTGTTAAATTTAGATAATATTTAGTTTTTTCTAAGCAATGAAGGTTGTAGTTCAACGTATTCTTGTGAGATGAGAAACATGTTTATCCAAAATTGTATTTTCTTCCAAACTCAAAACATTTTCATAATTTATTATGTATTTACATGGAAATACGTAAATAAGTGCTATATTGCGTTCGTAGGTATTCGTGGCAAAGAGGCACAACGTGTGAATGTAAAGGTGGCGGTTGAAAGATCAAATCAAACTTAGGGGAAATATTTATTTTCATTTCTTTTCTCAGATAACAAGACAAATACAGCGATGAGTTTTACCATTGCAAAAAATAATTTACATTCTAAGGCGTAAATAAGTAAACTTAAATATATTTTTAATCGACAGTTATCGCGAAATCTAACCGGTAGCCTAACTAACTGCTATTAAGATTAAATACAACTCAATAAATTTCCATTATCAAGTTAAATGTTTAAGTTTTAATTGCTCATACCTATATTGCTTACACTGGAGTAAACAATCCCAAGATTAATTTATGTTTGTTTTTATTATAAATCCGCTTTTCTTACGATTAGTTCCGAAGTTCTAAGTTTTAAGAGAAAACATTGTCTTTAGATCTCAATTTAATTTGTATAGAGTAGGTACCTGTATAAAGTTATAATAAACAGAAAATTTGTTGGTATTTGTTACCTGATGCTTTGACGTGCCATGTTAGACTCAAGGGAGGATATTTGGTACGGAAAGTTGCAAGAACCTGCAATAAGATACTTAATTATGTATTTAAAGGTGTAATTAACGTATGTAAATTTAGCGTGACATAGTTCAGACCTTATGGTTTTTAGTTAATTATTATGATATGATTTAGGAAGGGACGATGGTTGCTGGTTAGATTATTAGTTGGAGAAAAGTTTGTTCTTCAGGGTAGCAAGGGGGAATCTAGGAATCTAGTGTTAAAACACTACAATATTCCTCACTTTTTACCGAATTTAAGTGCAGTATATTATTATTAGTTTCTCCTGCGGCTACGTCCACGGAAACGAATAGAAATAGTAAAAAGTTTTGGACTGGACATGACTCCAAGTGTCTTCCTCGATATCGATAAATGGATTATCAACATAAAAAAAAACTTTTACTTGTTAAATTCCCCCACTGTGTCTTTGATCTTAACCTGCTTCCCAGGTTCCCTCTGTCTATCCAGCTATATACCGGATAAATCGTAAAGCTAAAAAAGAAATAAATAAATTTGATGCAGTTGTTCCTTAGATTGGAGCGATTTATCAAACATATTTTCAATTTTATATTATAGAAACTTAAGGTAGAAAAGTGTTATTATATAACAAATTTAGGGACCACGACGAGTTGGAAGAATTTATATTGAATAATCTATGTGTGATTAATTTGGGCTTAATTCAAAGTTAACTATAACGAATAGACTGTTACTTCGTAGGACAAACCACTTACAGTGGCCGGCAGTTAGAAAACATTAAATTTTCAGCGCACAATTTGGTACAATACTAAGACTTTATTTATATATTAGGTATGTGTAATATATTCTTATTTCCTATGTCTATTAGAGAATCTAATTAAAAAGTAAACTACAACAATAAGGAAAAGTTACGCCACTCAACACTCATTATCTCGAAAAATTGGGCGATGCGTGGAGAACGAAGTGTCTTAACATTAAATTCTCTCTACTTTATGCTACAGCGGGATACAGCGTGCGAACCTAAAATATGACATTTAAATAATGAGCGAGCAATATATATTTTTTTATTATAATAACAATTGACTATAATTATGATAAGAATATCTGCTATTAAAAATTATTTATAGAATATCTTAAACAATTCACAAAAGTGATGTCAAAGTAGAGTATGTACCTATAATTGGAAGTTATCATTTCATCCCGATAAGATAACATTTGTTTTCATCGAAAACTTAACTTCCTTTAGCCCTTTTATTTTATTCCTTAAATAAATATATCGATACTGTTGACTGTAGTCGTATTTACTAGTATTTTTCTACTATCAGGTTCTATCCCGAAAATAACAGGATAATAAGGAACTTAGTGTTAAGGCACAATTTTCAAGACTTGTTTTTGATGTGTTTTTAATAGCACATTTTGCATATAGAAGCAGAGTAGGGTTAAGACTCTCCGTTCTTATTTTTTCGCCTAATTTTGATATATTATCTATCGGCTATTAAGTCGGCGATCCACCGATAGATGATAAATATATTGTTTAGCTTTAGTTCATTATTCTTTAATCCATGTCGTTTATTAGAATAAAACTATCAATTAATCTATGCTATTCAATATCGATGCTATATATTAATTCAGATTTAAACTGTCCATGCGGAATTTTAGCTATATAAATTTTGTAGGAAATTTTGCTAGTGAACTAGTACCAAAACACTCGTTTGTTTGCTTTTCTTCTGAATTTGAGACATCGCGAGATAAATATTGAAGCTATAAATAGCTAGGTATAATCATGCTACAAAGATATATTTTAATTCAAAATTCTATATAAATAACTATATTTATACTCAGAAACTTTATGATTACTTCGATTAATAAGTTCGCCTTTTAGGGATTCCTCTTTTTGTTTTCTTTTATGTGGAATAAATAAAGAATATTCTATTTTATATCTGATACTACCCATCATTTGAATCAACTCAGTTTCAGTTATGCTTGTAAAATTTTAAAAGTTTTCAAAAGTTAACGTTTATGGAGTGGAAGGCATGTGTAAATATGTAAAACTTTAAGACGTTAGTCATAGAGAGGAAAACTTTACTTTGCGAAAGTAGAATTCGGAAGAAAAATATTTAAGCAAGTAATTTATTTTTTATTTGCCATAAAATTGTGTAATTTAAATTCAATATAAGTGTTTAAGACAAAAACAATAAGTGTTTCCACCGAATATTTCAAATTATACCATCGAAAAGGCAATCCTGAACGACTCTTTCATGCCACGCTCAGCCCACTATTGAGTGTTTCACGTCAAAACGTTTTTCACGCTCCGGACGAAATTTTAATGCAAAATTATTATGTTTTAACAAATGATTTTAATATAGTACAGAAATTACGTTTGAAAGTTGTGAAAAAAGAAATATATATTTGTTTGGACATTTTCACCCTCAAATGTTTATTTTAATTCATAAAATATTAGGATTTCTAAAGAAGTAATTAACATTTTATGTGAGAATTCTTTAGAAGGTAAGTTGCTTACGATGCTTATACAGGGTGGAATTGTCAGCGCCACTTTAAATGAAACCACAGTTTTAACTACTCTATAAAAGCCTAATATTATTCGGAAAAAAAATAATTCTCAAAAATGAAAAAGTTTTTTTTTCAAACAAAATAAATAATAAAATTATCGTTTTAAAATAAAACGCCATTTGTAAAGTATAACATAGGCACGCACACACTTACCTGTCAAAGCGGCAACGTCGCATACGTATGTGTGCGTGACACGAAATACAGGTATGGATAAAAATCATGAAATGAAAAAAAAAACCTACGTCCAAACCGTTGAGGTACCTTGATTAATTATTAATTATAAATATTTTACCCTATATGCAGTTTCAGTAAAAGAAGCGCTGCCTCTTCCACCCTGTATAGTCGTAGTATTAATATTTCTTAAGCTTGACAAATTCTGATTGTAAACGCAACGGTTGTTAGTTCGATTCCCATTAGAGGAATTTTCAAAATATTACTCAATCCTCAATTTTTCAGAAATTGGATGGTTCGTAGGGAATGTAGTACCTACCTGAAAACTATGTTCTACCTCTGACTACGCTTTGCGGGAAAATGCATAAAAAATCCTGCATTTAACAGAATAGGCAGAGGGAACTTGGGAACCTAGTTTTAAGATAATCTATTCCCATTAGTAATAATATATATATTTTTATTTAATTAAAAAAAGAAATTAATTGTTTTTAAGGTAATTTTTTAATAGTGTGTTTTATTTTTTGTATCTGTAATTTATATGTGGAAACTTAATTGGATTGTGTGTCATTTTTTAAAATTTGTAATGTTTGTGAATTTTATATTCTGTTTGTTTACCTAATAAATAATAAATAAATAAATTAAGACACTTTCGTTCTCCACTTTCCGTTGCATTGTGTGTGAATGACTCAACACCGCACATTGCGTCGTTATTATATTGAGAATATGAAAATATAAAATATTTAATTTCGCCGAGTGAGAAATGAATTTACAACCTGTTGCGTTTACAGTCGCATGCTTGTGCACCTGTCATAGCCCACGATGACCCTCAATACCTTAATGTGATTGTGTGAAATTTTAATTTCTAGCTTTAGGACATGAAGAGCAAAAATTTCTTCATTTCCTTTAGTCTCTTTGAATTGGACACATCTTTGACCAATAAATTTTTAATTGTAATTAAATACAATAACATTTATAATTTTAATATATGATTACGCTTTAAACGTTTATAATTATATACATAGATTCACGCTTTATCCCTAGTGGGGTAGTCTAAATTATATTAGGCGATAAGTACCTACGTTCTACTTCTAGGTGTAAATAACAAATGAATTTCGTCACCTGTGTAAGTGTTATTTAAAATCGTAGTTTTAAGTAAGAACGTGATAATTTTTTTTATTAATCATTAAAAATCTGCAGCATTTAATGCACTGAAATAATATATTTCTATTAATTCTAGAATCTTGAAGCAATTTTCGTTAGTTATTTGGTTTTATAGAAGCGCAAAATAGCAGTATGTATAATATTACTTCTTAATAATTGTTATAAGAACATATGGCTTAGTGGTCAGAGCTTTTGTACGATAAACAAAATGGCACGGTATTTTAGGCACATGAAATATTTTTTACAAAAATATACTTTTTTATACATATTTTTTTATTCTTTCTTCTTTCATATGTTCTTTTCATTTTCTTTATAATATTTCCTAAGTATATGGTTACATTTAGGATATATTAGCTTAATCTATATAATAAAACCGTTGTGATTACCTCAGCGCACTGTATTTTGTGAAAATGGTCACGTCGAACTAATTACACGTAAGCTAACGTCACAATATTAGAAGGAAATTGTTTCTATAAAATCTCATTACTAGTTCTGAATCATTTTCAACGTTAACTTTTGGTGTCGTTACTCGTTAGTAGCTGTAATTTAGAATTTTCAGTGGTTTTATTTGTATTTGCATTGTGTTGCTTACTGATATTTTAAAGTTTTCACGTTCGTTCAATGTAATCTTGTGTTTATATTATCTAATTTTACTGGAATTTATTTCTTTCTTTAATAACTTTGACTATAAAATAACTATAACGCCGCCAAAATTTAAAAATCGAATACACATACAAATTGTAAAGCCATTATTCTATTTTAAAAACAGATACATAATCAACATAAGAATTTTCATTTTTTAACTATTATAGAATTTTTTAATATTTTTATAATTAAAATACGCAAAATTTCGTAAGATTTTATTTATATATTTTTTTATAATATATTAAAAACTTGTATTTAAAAAAAAACCTATTTAAAAAGTTATTGAAACTTACCGGCCAGTATCGCGAGCAGGGCGGCTGTGGGGCTCATCGTGGCGTCGGGAGTGAAGTGCCGCGTCGAGGCCGCGAGCCCGCCTTATAGCCGCCCTACGCCTCCGTTTTGCTGTTAAGCTCGTTTATCCTTTATCATTTGTGTTTATATTTTATGAATTTTGTGTTTATTAAATTAATTAATACATCATTTATGTAAAAAAAAATATAAGTAATGTATACAATATTTTTTAAAAAATATATATGTAAAGTCGCCTTAAGCCTCCATTTTGCAGTCAAGCTCATTTATTCTTTATCTTATCATATATTTTACAGCGATTGAGTTAAGGACCTTCATTAATGTATAGTTTTTATAAAAAATAAATGAGTAAAAGGAGTTAATTATATGTTTGCAGTTATTTTTTTTATTTTATGCTGTTTTAATTAAAAACATTTAGTTTTCAAAAAGTATTTTTCTATCGATCCATGATTTAATAGTCATCTGTCAATAATGAATCGTCATGTACAACATTTATGTATATTTATATAAATTTTTCAAAACTTTTTTATTTTACATCGTACCTCATATTTTAATAGGCTATTTGTGTTTTATTGCAAATTTTATACAATTGTTTTATGCCTCCTAACTTATCACATATAAAAGACACTACGTTTTTACCAGACTGCTGCAAAGTCCAAAAGGAGGGTTATATTTTTAATATTGTGTAATATTGTATGAGTGTCTGTTTCTTTGTTAAGCCAGTAAATCGATTTAGATAAATAATACGTTGTTGGATTTATCTAGATGGCACGAGTGTTACATAGGGTATATTAATTTATCTCATACATTCAGGTTTCTTGTATTTTTTATAATTGACTTGTTATTTAATTATTTCAAAATGTTTCTTGTTGAATATAGTTTTTATATTAGGTGGAGCAAAATATGTTTCATAGGATAAATATAAACACATATTAGTATTATATACTTGTTTCCCACATAGAGCAGGGTAGGCAGTTCAAATTCAATGCATTATTATTTAATTAATTTGTTTATTTAGGAACTTATAAGTAAAAAACTAACGAGATGTAAACATACGTCAAGCTTGTAATTTCTATTTTTTCCTTGTTTTTCGTATGTAGATATCAAAAGTCAATCCAATCACAGTTATTGTTGTATACGCCTTCGTACAATTAAAACTTTGTGTTACACATTTGTTGAAAGGTTTTCCGAAATATTATGTTACATATTGTTGCTGGGTGCATTTTCCTATTTTCTCCTCTTAAACTGCGGCCGTCGTGGCGCAGGGGTACGCGTATATACGACTTTAAGCGCGACGGTTTTTCATCTTTTCTTTCTGGTGACGAGGCAATCGTGGCGTTGAATTCCACCGGGTTTCGCCACACATGCTTCAAAAATTCGGAGGAATGTGGGGAACTTCTAGGCTCTACACTCTACACACTAGATTCCTAGGTTCCTCCTGTCTTAACACTAGGTTCCTTCTGCCTACCCTGCTGTGTACGGAGTACAGCGTGAAGGTAATTTATATACAGTAGACGACTCGATAGCTCGAATGTTAAGGTAAATGCTAAAAAAGTCTACATAATTAACAGATTAACTGTATTAAGTATATAAGTAAGAAAATGCAACAACGCACTAACCTCTTATAATAAATATTTTTTCGCTTTAAATGTGTTGAAAAACTAATACCATTCCTAATTAAAAACCCGCTTTCGCAGTTAAGTTTCATTATAAAAAAGAAAAATGTTTTTTAATAACGTTGAACTTAGATGTGGAAATTTAGATACGACTATTATATAGTTATAGTATGAGAAAACTATAGTTGTTTATCTTATAGTGAACTACTATAAAATAGAGAACTATAACATTTTCATATTTGTTGGCACAATTTTTATTGTTAACTATTGTTTAGAAATGACTTTGGAAGTGACAATAATGAATATGTGCATATACATAGGTCTACGTACTGCCTTAAGTTAGCTTTACGAAGGTTTCTAAGGCGGTTCGTGGGTCTTGCTCATCTTAGTAGTCTTATGCCTACCCCAGAAGTATTACTAACAAAAAGCATACCCCATAAAATAAAAATAAAAATATTTGACCAGATTTGTTCAAAGCTAAAGTCCAGCCCCTCCCCTAAAAATATTCTTACCATTCTACCTTGAATGCCCAATATCGACATTATTAGATCCTTTGTCCATAACGTGGATTAGCAGGCGAAGCTAGTAGGGGTTGAAAATTAGGTTTATTTGCAACATTTGGTTTGTAAATGTTGTTTTTGCTTGTAAATATGAGTCACATTTATCATTTATTCATATCATTCTTTTAAATTGTGCAAACAATGTTAACATATTTTTGTATGTTCCAATTAAATTTCTTTACTTTAAATTTATGAAAAATGATTTTTTCTTGATATTATGATGAAAACTAATACTTATATCGTATTTAAAGCACAATATACAAGTAATCTAGACGCACCCATCATAAAACATTATTAAATTTATTATTCAAAGAATATATGTGTTGATTTACGTGTCCAATATCGCCCACGGCATCTGTTAAACAGGACAAGGCTTTATTTATGACTAATAATAGTAATTTTTCCCATAAGTGATATACGAGCGTGCGTTATTAACGAATACTTTAAAACGACGCGGTTTTCTCAGTGCTTATTGGTATGTAATTTAACGTGAATTGATGTTTATGTGTAATTGGATACGCGTAGCTATGGTGGTGCAGTGGGGTTGAGCATAACAAGACGTAGAGCAGGACTAAGCTGAATGGTTCATGGTTCAAATATCCGTGAATATTTCCTAATAACAACATACTGTCATGCAATGTAAGTAAGAATTTGAAAAGCTACGATCATCTAGATTTACAATGTGAATACAATATTTCAGTTTATATATACTTATTTTTTGGCATTTATTATAAGTTCAATTTAATTAATCAATTCAATTCAATTTAATTATAAGTTCAATTTAATTTAATAGCAGGGGAGGCAAAGTTCCCTATTTTGTAGATTTTACCTACATTATAAATAAATATATCCTAAAAAAGTGTTACATAAACAAACACAAACATTCCAGCCTATTAAACTACACAATGCCCCCCCGCACAGTCAAAACTCGATACAATTAGTTACAAATTTCCTCATTAGCATTCCGTCTGGAGAGGCTTTCGCAAGGCTTCGATATACAAATGCTATAATCCTATAAATAAATGCCTGTAAATGCGGGAAATATGTAGAAATGATTATAACCATAATTATAAGATGGTTAATGTTTTTTGACAATGTACGGCTTTCAGTTTCGTAGCATTATACGCAATGTGTCAAAAATTGGGCGGAAAGTGGGGAGTTTCTCTCTACCTTTCCGGAAATGCGAGAAAAATGTGTAGTTGTTCTTTTATTTTTAATTTATTTAATTTTAATTCATCGTAAAATGGTGCAGATATTAGCAATGGCCGTAAACACATTGGTTGTAAGTTCCATCCTAAACTTCAACAACTAATTTAAAAGTATTTATTTCTCTAATAAGAGAAAAACACATGAGATTTGATTCCATCGTTAAACACGCAATATCCCTCGAAACGTCACAATTGCGCGAGAAGTGCTAAGTAATAAAATACCAGATCAACCAGACCACCGCTTAACACAGGTTCTCCTAGCTACTAAGCAGCTAAAATATTTTTTGTTAAAGAATTGTCTCAACAGAAGAATTAAACCCACAAGCAAAGCTAACTCCAGCCCATTTATGTACATAGATATAAACGAGATTCTAACGACTGTAAGCATAACAGGCTTTCAGGTGCATACGGCATACGTGATGCAGCCAGCTGTGAAAGAAAAGGATATAGGACGGGACCACAATAATCGATATATTTACATAATATAGATATATAAGTATAGTTATTGTAAGGAATATGTAACTTCACATGAATATAAACTTAGTATATGACATCACTTCCATAACGACTCATAATATATAAACGTATGTTGCAATTTTTTATATCAAAAGATCGACCCCTCGTATATAAAGGTCAAAAAGCCCAAAAAGTATCATTTTTTCATAATCAGCTCTAAAATATAATATAGTAAAAGCCTTGTGTAGGCTTTGAAGGGAACACCCACTCTTCATGACATCGACAGAATGATTCGCGAAATCTTATGAGATTATTTACGCGACGACCGCCCTTAGAGGGCCTTAGGTAAGCGATATCGTAATTACTATTACTATTTAAGTATATTGTGTTAACTTTAACCTTAATGGTGAATAGAGGCCTGAGGCCGTCGTGGCGCAGCGGCACATGGGTGTGACTGTAACGCGACGGTTGTGAGTTCGATCCCCATTCGAGGAAGTGAAATATTTATTTACGTTTATATTTCCATTTCTTTGCTCTGGTGTCAAGGCAAAGCGCGGCGTTGAGTTTTGCCACTTTGACAGGTTCCCTCTGCCTCCCCTGCTGTGTGTGGGACACAGCGTGAAGCTTATTTAGTAAATTTTTAGTAGTGTTGATTAGTGCTTTTTTAACTTCACGCTATATCCCTAACGGAATAACTATAGCCAACGGAATATCGAATACTTCACGATCTCTCCGTACGTCTTTCCTTGTTCATTGGCATAACCCTCTCCATGTCTCCGTTTTTTCCTTTTTTAGGTTTCCTTTTTCCTACTCTTTCTGAACGGGAAAATTAATAACATTTTGCAATTTTCATTTTGCATGCAATTTTTATTTTCTTCCTAGAGGAAATCGAACCCTGAACGGTCAAGTTTTCAGTCAGTTTAGCAAATTGCATAGGTATACTTTAATTAATTTACAACAGTTAATTATCTTGGTAGAATTTGTAAAGCTAATATTAATTTGTAGCGTACCGTAGTGCGTTTGATGTGTTGTGTCAGGTGGTGTCACTCGTGACGCCGTGTCTGATGCCTCACATATGATTTAACATTTAGATTATAATATAGACGTTTTGCAATAACAAGAGGCAAACGAGGCGAGCGTGTAACTGTAGATGCGACGGTTATGGGTTCCCAATCATTTTACAAGGATGTGTACTTACAACAACGACTTATACAGTAATACTTCCTTTCTTCTTTTATTTGCGCGTTAGGTACATCAATAAAAGAACATTTTGTTTTATTATACTATGGTCAGTCAGGATGGCAAGATATACCTACAGTTGTAAACAAGCTATGTTACTATATACGACACAAGCTCATTCCCTTCACTTAGTTTCTGTTTTACAGGAAGATATTATATTTTCGTTGTCATCTTGTATCACCATAAAATAGCATTTATGCTGGACTTTAGTCCTTTTTTATTCATTTTATCTTAGAAGACATTATTGCGAGGTAAATAGAGATTCTAATACATAGTGTAGTCTTTACTTTTTAACCATTTTAGGGAGATTTAGTTCTGGCCTCTCAGTGGAGGAAATGAAAGGATAATAATTTTTATATATTTAACTCAACATTTTTCTTAATTAAAACATTTTTAATTATAAAATGTTACCCGAGGCTTGAATTCGAATATAATGCATTTAGTTCGTCATCGAGTTCCAAAAAATATATATTTAGCAAACACAACTTTTACTTGATTCACCGAATTACTCAGTATTTGGTGAAACAATTAGTCTAATTTTTTTAGTGATGATATCACCAAAAGAATTATGTCCAAGAGTTCAAATGTCCTCGTGGGAATGTTTATATTTGCCATATAAAAGTACGTACGGTTCTGTTCAGTACTACATTTGTAGCGTTACGAGCGACGAGGAGAGTAGCACCAGTTGAATATATTCACTTCGCGAATGTCACTAATAGTTTTATTAAAAACTTATATTTTTTTATATGGTTTGTTTATTTCTTTGTGAAATATATATTACTTGAATTTAATACAATTATATAGAGTGTTATGTTCCAAGAATTTGCTCTTCAAAGAATACTCAGCTTACTTATTTCAAAAAGTTCAGCAGGTTTTTTAAAGTTGATTTTTTTCCTGAAAATTCAACTTGTTGATGAATATAATTATATTTACACCTCTCTGACCGTAGAGGTATGAGCGCTGGTGTTTGTTTTGTTTACCTCAAATCAAGAGATATGTACGTGTTTTGTCACTACGTATTTTGTCAATAAAATATTATTTACAAAAATCTGGTGCCCACACCAGAATAGTCTTGTGTCGACTTTACAAATTTTGCTAAGAAAGAATTAATCCTGCTAAATTACGAAAAACCGTTTACAGGAACATATCAATTCAAAACTAAAGTCCAGGCCCCCTGGATTTGTTTTGGATGGAAGATTTCTAGATACGCACATAGCCGCAGGTAAAAACTACTCATTTAAGGACAAGTAAAGAACTTACGTCGCTTACGACAAGTGAATATTAAAAACAAAGCAAACAGATATTTTCTTCGAAACCACTGCATAATTACATTTGGAGGAA
>JAEBDU010010527.1:0-17941 GCA_016802625.1 Heliconius numata | reverse complement strand
GGTATGCATTGGATTTCCCTGTATTAATATGATATATGTAAATAAGTATACTGTAATATAATATATTTTAAAGCCTATTTTGTGTACTGGAGTTTTTGCCAGTTTCGCTGTTACATTCATGTGCGCCTTATATATACGAGTATATTGTAATAAATGGATTATAATAATTTTTCATATATTGTTAGTTCTCCACTTAAATGCCAAATTATATAACAAAATAGTAACTTGAGGCCGTCGTGGCTTAGTGTCTGTAAACGCGATGGTTGTGGTTTCGATTCTCCTTTGGAGGAATGAATAGTGTTTATTAATATTATCATTTCTTCGTTCTGATAACAAGGTTAAAGCGCGGCGTTGAGCCCAGTAACGGTTTTTTCAGTTGCTTAATCGTCGTTCATGCTAAATCGAATGTCCGTATGATTCCAATTGCAGTTTGCCACTTCATTACGTTATTGTTATTGAAAAAAGGATATTTGTTTTAATACGAGGTCTGCAAAAAATTACATAGCGTCTCTTGTAAAATTCACGCAGTTAAACTCCATCAGCTGGTCTGCGAATTAAAGTATCCATCTTATGTAAATATGCCAGAAATATATATATATATATGTTCGTAGAAGAATCTATGAGAGTTTGAAAGTTTGAAAAAATATTCTGCAATTTTCCCCCATTTAAACTAAACTAACCACATTTGAACCTCAAATATAGACATGTAGGTAATGTCTCATGTGTAATTGTAAAAACGACGAGAATTTTATTTGTGTAATATTTGTATATTATGTATTTATATAGTTGCAATATATATGTATATAATAAATTAGATTTATACAATGAGAATAGATGTTAGATAATAAATTATTTTTTTCTTCTGAAGCTGTCTGTACCTAATGTGAATATAAAATAAAATGGAGCTATAGATGTATTCAAATTAGTGATCTATTAAATTTAAATTATATGAGAATTGGTGTCTTTAATTTTATTCCTTTAATATTTATATACCGTCATAGTATTTTGGGGTAGCGTTGAACTACAATCGAAATGGTAGTGGGTTCGAAAACCATTCGGAGGAATAATTGATTTCCCCGCCCTGATAGATAAATTGCGACGTGAAGTTCCGCTATGTAATACGATTTGTTTAAATTTGGACAGAGTGGGCAACGGTAAGTCTTAATATTAAGTATTTGACACATCCGGGTATTTTTCTATATCTTCTACTCTGCATTTCTGCTCCCAGGTTCAGGTTCAGTAAACGCTTTGCGAAAGGTTTCACGAAAGAAAATATTTCTAAATGTAGAAAAACTAAACTAATAATTATTTGTCACTTTATTTTTTTTTTTCAATTACAAGTTTTTTAAGTTACGTAAATTAAGGTAGAAATTAATCAGGTCACTATGTAATGGTTTCGGTAAACTAAATATATGAAAAAAGTATAGAAATTGCATTTGCGAAATTCCTTATATGGCTTATATACATGAAATATGCTCTGAAAGTCGCTATACAAAATATTTATAGCATACAAGGTCCATTTGTATAAAACAATAAACGACCCAGAAACTTCATTGTTTACAAAATAATCACTATTGTTGTAATGTTTGGTAAATTTTTAATATGATTTTTTCATGGCAACTGCATATTAAAAAATATCCCGCACACAGCAGGGTAGGGAGAGAGAACCTAGTGTTAAGACACTGCGTACCTCACTTTCCGCCAAATTCTGGAGGCATTGCGTATTGAGGGGCGGAACTCAACACCGCCCTTTGCCTTGGCACCATGGAAATATACATTTAAATAAATAAATGAATGATTTATTTAATTAAATTCCTCGAGGGGAAGCGAACCTACAACTAGTTAGTGTTTACAGTCGGACTTTGGGCCCCTCTCAACCTCTTTGTTCTGCCTCTCAACAGGCAATGCCTCCAGAATTCATCAGAAAGTGGGGAACGGAACTTAACACTGGGTTTTCTGCCTACCCTGGTGTGTGCGGGATACAGTAGATTTCATTTTATATCAATCCTAAAATATTATTATTATTTTTTATCTTTACAAATCATTTATACAAATGTGGGATATAAAAAAAACAACACAAATATTAATCATATTTATTTAGTACAATACAGTAATTTAAAATCAAATATTTTGATTTACTTATACATTTTATCTTCTATATACGTTGTATATTAGAATGTTTTAAAAAAATGATATTAGCAAAATGTTATTACTTTTTATCACAATATTTACCGCTAATACATTATTTGAAATACTTAGGACTAATATTTTTTTATATTAACAATTTTTTTTATATAGGTCGCAGAAGTATAGAGGACTATTTTCAAAAGTATATATATTAATATCAATAAGCTAATAGATATTTAATAAGCACTGAGGTAAACATAGGCCGAATTAACACAAAAAATAAAGTAAATTTAAAGTGATAGTTATAGAAAATAAGGAAAAACCTTAAATTTTCCGCCTTCCATATAACGTGTTAAAGTTAGTTATTATGTTATTCTTTTTATCTTCTTGATACTTTGCTAATAGGAATGGCCAGCTTTTTTCACTGTCTTGATTGCTTGGGTTGGCTTCCATTCTTTGACGTATCTTAGCTGCCTTTGCGACGACTTCGGCGTTTAACATGTTTTCTAAGTATCTCAGCTTGTGAGGTAGAATGATTTTGGCAATCTGTTAAAAAAAAAATATATATAATTTAAAACTTTAAATAAAAAAGGTTCATCTATTATTTAAATAAAAACTTTCATTGACAATCAATTGATTCATTGACAATCAGTTGATTAGGAAAAGAAAATGATACAATTAAATTTCAATGAAATGTTTATTTGTAAAAACTTTTCTTCGCCATGTTTTGTAAAATATGTAAGCTTTCTTAATTGAACAAATTAGTTAAATTTAAATTTCCATCATAAGCAATTATTGGCATTGCAGCTAGTTCTTTTAAAGTCTTTCGTGAACGTAAAATTAAAAAAATATTACAAAATACCCGACGTTGAATTTCAAGATTGTTTCAGCTTTAGTTAATTGAAATGACGCATAGTAATATTTTTATAACAAATTTTGTGCCAGTTTTAATATATATTCTATATTTAAATTATTTGAAATGAAATAAAATAAGGCCTTGCCACTCTTTCAAGTGACATGTAAATATTTTGCTCAATCGAATCGAATCCCTCCTTCTTTTAATCACCCTAGTGGAAATGCTTGCAATAATGACTAAAATAAGTATTCAAATTGAGCAATATTAAAATTGACAGCTTCCTTTGTGGAAGTGGTACACGAGTACCTACCACATCTGTAGTGACACTTAAGTAACTCGTCTAAAATATGACTCATTTTTAGATTTACGATACTTAAGTATAATTAAACATTCCCTTCTATAAAAATAAAATGATTACAGTCATTAACTCAAAATATGTATAATTTGAAATAAACACAATTTACTCGGAGCACAGTCTACTTGGATGGAGTCGTTCTTTATCGAAAACTGATTATGGACTTGAAATGGATTTTGTTATGCAAAGTTTTAATTCATTATTTATGAACTTTGATACGAAATTTCAACTCTGTGTCAGAAATGATATTAGATATTTGTTATTCAATATTGTGAAGTTAGAGGTTGTGGTTGTGGGTTTGATTCTCACTCGAGGAATTAAAATATGGAATATTTTCATTTCTTCGTTTGCTAACAACGAAAATATATTTATTTCTACTTAACTCCAAATAATAAAACAATTGTACTTTTACCGTAAAAAGAAACTGTATATACGCAAAAAAAGGAAAAGCGCCGGTCGGGCTCACCCACCGAGGGTTCCGTACAAAAACTGGAGGTCTCGATTCAAGCTTAGCTTATCATCTGATACCTCATTTAAACTAGCGGCTTTAACATGAAATTTTGGCCTCCGTTTAAGGATATTATTTTTTAGGATTTAGTCACACCTAAACTAGTACTAGTACCTGTAGATGCTAAGATCGGATCTTATAAGGATTCCTTTTTCCCTTAAAAGGTACGGAACCCTAAAAAGTATATAAAAATACTTTCCCCAAAAATGTTCACTCCAGACCGTATCTCACAAACATATTTCATTAGCATTCTTCAAACGAACCGAGCCAAAAGTAAACAAATAAGGCAATTAATTAAGAACAAAACTCTAACAACGGAACGAACATGCTGAACTTGACATGAGTAATAAATCCTGGCAAGTAGTTAATTAGCTCATGCCTTTATAATGCCTTTACGGAATATACTAGTATATTCTTTATATTTGAAAATTTTTCTCCAAAAGAATATTAGAGCCTAGTTTTTAGTTTTTCTTTGGATATGTTAAAACTTTAGATATAGCTGTGAGACCAGTCACACTTTGCGTCCCAGCGGCACTACTGGTCTCTAATAATTATATATATATAAAAATTTAAACGATAAGTACCTAATAAGAAGATTTTTTATTATCTTTACATCTGTCATATATTAGGAAATGTTACAGAACCGTTTTCAACCGTTTTCCGCCGAAATTCAAGAAATTAAATTCAAAAAGTCGCCTTACGTGGCGCGAGTAAAAGAAAATATAAAAATGATAATTCCCCGAGTACGCCAATACGCCACTATAGCCTTATTACGGAAAAATTATTTGTGTAATATTTAAGTAATTTTTTTTTGGCAAATAGAAGAAAACCAACTCACAATATTTGAAGCTAAGCACACGATCAGAATAAAAACGTTCCACCTTTTTGCCATGTTGAATTCAAGTACTGTTAAGTACCTAAAATTGGTTAAGTAAGGTGACGTTTGTAAACATAGTTCCGATAAAATAGCGATTAGGTTTTCGTTTGCAATAAGGGCAGTTGGATAAATATGATCGAATGTGATAATAAACCAATAAATAAATTATTGCTAAATTTTAGTACCCTTTCTTAGATCTACATACTTCTCTAACTCTTAAAATGTCTTATGTTTAAATCCCCCCTAATTCGACAAATAGCAAACTCTTGAAAAATATTTTAATTGACAGACAGAATTACTTAAATATAAACATATCATAAATTCAAAAAACTAAGTTGTATAGTTCAACCATTAGTAGCGATTAAAACTTCTACGGACTCTCCTGACGAGTTTTCGGACGAGTCGACATATAGAAACTATAGAAATCATTTTTTATTTTTTGCCTTAAATCAACATGGTGTATTTTCTATCCACATTCCAGTGACGGTACTTATTAGAACGGTTAAATTATAATTCTTTTTCCGAATTTAACTTTTTTTGTTGACATCTCGCGTGTAGCAGGATGAATGAAGAGTAAGTGTCCAGTGTCAAAACACTCCGTTCTTCACTTACCGCCTGAATTTCAGATATTGCATATTGAGTAACGGTCATCAACGTTCGACTTGTTTCTTAGCAGACCGGTGAAACAATTATAATTCATTCCCCTGATTTGTAATCGAGCCCGCTACCACTGTTTACATTCAGATGATGTGCTAAGTTGCCAAAATGACCTCAAATTTAATATTTAATTTTTAAATAATTTTTGTGGAGTGTAGCAGAGGCTTTAGTCATAAATTCTATAATGTCAACAAGTTCCTTTGTTACGCAATGTTGTATTGACTAACATTGTTACTGAGTATAACTATGTAATTCTTTTGACTTGCATAAATCTGTATATCTTAATTTAGACAAACGAATGACAAATTATTATTTTTTCTATTTATTATCATATTTTTCTATTTCTCAATTCTTAAGACTTTTAATTGTCTTATTTTGTGAGTTAACATAGTATTAAATATGTTTACTTAAATTCTAGGCCACCCAGTCGAACGCAGGGCCATAAGCTTGCGACTGTAAAGCGACAGGTTGTGGGTTCCACCCCCACTTGAGGAAATAAAATTATTTTCATTTCTTCGTTCTTGCAAAGCGCGGCGATGATTTCCGTCACTCAACACGCAATGTCTCTTGAATTCGGCGGGAATTGAGGAATGAAAGTGTCTTAATAGATCCCTAGGTTTCCTCTGCCTACCCTGCTATATGTGCAGGATACAGTGCGAAGCTGAAAAAAATCAAAGTATTAAGACTTACAAGTCTTAACTTTACACACCTAATTTTTACATTATTTTTTGTTGGTTAGATTTTAATCTAAAAATATAATAAATATAATTCTCGCATAGTACTATGCAGTACTAGATTTAATATAACTTTTAATATAATTTATTAATTAACCATAATTCCACTAATAGATAGTAAATAACGGGAGTAGTAGCGTGGGATAGTGTTTTACTGTAAACATCATAATTGTGGGACCGATTATACACAGAGAAATTAATATATATTTTCTTATTTTAGTGTCCTGGTAAGACCAAGCACGTCGTTGAGTCCCGACACTCAACACATCATTTCTCTAATTGGGGCTAGAACGATTAATTTTGAACTTAGTTTCAGAATTACATTTTAAAAGTAATTAAACGACGCAGCCGATTTTCGTTAGATATGTGTAATTACGTATAACCACCCGCTCGTTAACGGGGAGTCTAAAATGAATTTTGTCAACCCCTAAGTGGTTAAGGCACTTAAAATTCAGAATAATTATCATATAAATTATTATATTTTATTTACATATAGGTATATATAAATGTTGCTAGTAAAATAAAAAACCCAGTCAACCAGTAGGTACCAATTATCAATTTCAGGATTTAACGAGAAGTACAATTTATAAGAATTTATATTTGCGCGGGTATGCACTCATTTTGTATGAAATTAACTACAATTATAAGTTTGTAATAGTTTTCATCTATAATATAAATATAGGTTTACGAGCTTATGTACGTATTAATTTATGAAATGAACTACAAATATAAGTTAATAATTATATTTTTCTATGCAATACCTATAAATTTTAACTTTTCGGATTCACAAAATTTCATAATTTTAAGTCTACTGATTTTGAATATGCTAATACAGCTAGGAAAACGTAAGGAATGGGTGATGTACAATGTCCGTAGAATGCTGAAAACTCCACCACAAACGCCAGACATCAACCCAATTGAAAATTTACGGCATCTGCTGGATTAAAATGTGAGGAAAATTAATTTTTGAAATAAAAATTATTTGAAGAGTGCTTTGGTGGAGAAATGGGCGCAAATCTCGATTTAAAGCCATCTCAACCGATCATTGATGCTAATGGAATGCACACAAAATATTAAGTGTTTTTTCTTCCATTTATTATTGATTTTTTTTACAAAATACGTAAAAGCCGGTTGGTGTGCAAATACTTATTTGACTTTAAAATATGTGTTTCTACCGTCTCGTTTCTTCATTTCTATTTTTTAAGAAATGTTATGAACCAATTCGAAATATATATAGATTAAGCTATTAAATACAATAATTAACTAAAAGCATTCTATTTTGTTGTAGATGTAAAAAAATATGTCAAAAAATTAAAATTAGGGTGTGCAAATACTTTTTTTACCTACGGTATATATCAAGGAATATTGTGTTTGTACGTTCGTCTTTTACATAATATATGTATATACATTTTGAAATTATTTAGGAGGTACAGAAATAAAGGTAGTGCGCATGCGTAGAACTTTAATGCATTCGAATATTTCCTGAATTGAGGCACCGGCCCTGTGGCGTAGTGGATATCGCGTCTGTTCTGTTTCAGTTCAGAAACCCCCAGGTTCGATTCCTGGCAGGGCCACCGTCGATTCGTCGACGGTTTTTTTTATTTCTATTTTAACTTACTTTGTATCTCAAAAATATAACATCGATTTCTATTGAAGTCGTGAATTAACTATTATTTATTTCTGTTTCTTATCGTTTGATAGGAGGTTGTAGAAGTATACATATTAGTTATGTATGTCATATCTTTTTACGATTGCTACAAAAGTTTCTTGTAACGTAAACGTAGAAGGCGGTTAGATATATTTTTGTCTCTAAAATTTTTACCAACGGAATTGATTGCCCTCGGCTACTCAATAAGTTTAATATACGTGTACCAGCGAGGTTTCCCCGTAATATAATAACCCTCCTTTAACCCCCAACCCCGGAAAACAGTGTTTGGATCAAACTCTTCTGTTCCTAGACTTTGCAAGTTGGTTAATGAGTACAGTGACCTATTTGACATTAATGCTGATTTAAATCAAGGAGTTTATTTTCGGTCTATTATAGAAGGATGTATCTACCTGTAAGTGTTTGTTACATTTAGCCTTAGTTCCATGTACTATGTATCTTTTTTGTATGTATTGATGTAAACAAATGTTGGTGGATCAATAAATAAACAATAATAAATAATAATTAGAATGCAGCCACACTCACTGCGTGACAAAAATTAAACCGAGTACTTTTTTTGACTATACTAAAAAAAGTATATTATTAGTATATAAAAAGTATCTATTTCGTAGAGGCTCTACGAATAATTCTTCGGACGTAGTATATATAGCGTATATGATTATCTTCTATTATAGACTGAGACCCGGCCTGGGTTTTTTGCTTATTTCAGTAAATTTGATGTGCGTCGGCTTGTTTTTGTCTTTTTATTTTTATAACAGTATAAAAAAAGATATTTAATTTATTTTATTGTTTCTTTTATCTTAAAGAACGCGGGAGCAAAGGAACCCGTCTTTTGAAAAGTTTGGGTAATAATTTTTGAGGATAAAAATGTTTATAAAGGTTTACCATATTTATTATTAGAATACAAAGATATGTATGTTTGTATTTAAAATAAATTAATTTTTAACAAAAAAAAACCGACTTCTAACAACGAACTAAAAAGTGAAAAATAATTATACAAAGATTTTATAATTTTGAAGTCGGTGCCAAGTAAAACAAACAGGCTTAGTAATTAGATATTGTAGTAAAAGTGTTGTAGCATTAGCTTGACACCGACTTCAAAATTATAAAATCATTGTAAAATAATTTTTCACTTTTTAGTTCGTTGTTAGAAGTCGGTTTTTTTTTTGTTAAAAATTAATTTATTTTACGGTTTTAAGTGATGGGTAGATCTTAAAATGATGCTTCTTGAACGAGTGGTGATGGTGGTGGTAGTGGTTGTCAACGAGTGGTTGTGGTTGTTCTATGTAAAACTTCATTTAATTAGGTATTATTTTTGTGCAAAGTTACATTTTGGCATATTGACAAGAACATACATAAAAAGTATTCGGGCGAATTGAGAATCTCCCTTTTTCGAAGTTGGTTGAAAATGAGAACATCCTCTTTTTTTGGGTTGGTTGAAAAGAAATGCAACGATCAGGAATCTCACCTCTGACATCAATTTAAAAAGTTTTTGCTTGTAACTATTACAGTATAATCAATTTTTTACCAAACACTTATTTTGAAACCACGTCTCTTCATTACAATTTTATTAATTTAGAATTTGGTAAATAGTAAAGTATATTCATAAAAGTTTTTGTAATCCGTAGTCCCTTTTTATATTGTTACTACGGACTCATTTTGCGGTAAACTTTGATTATGTGATTATAGTACAAAAAATGCATAGAATTATGATATAAGTTTTAAATACTGTTTTAAAATTATAAAAAATAAATTGCACTACCTTTTAACCAAATAACAATCTATGATTGAAAATTCACATTTTTCTTCTAAAAGTACAAAAAATAAATAGATATATTAATTAATAAATTAAAGTAAACCTCGGTGCTTATGTTTGTGTTAGCAACGATTTGATATTTACAACGGTTCTTAAAATGTAGATTATTAATAAACTAGCAGCCCGCCCGCGGCTTCGCCTGCGTGAACTACGTTATTATCAATTTCTGTCTTCATGAGTACCTACGTTCTATAAGTGACGTCTATATAAAATATGAGACTCCTAGCTTTTGTAGTAACGAAGTTTCATACAAACTTTCAACCCCAAAAACAACCCCTTAGAAGTCGAATATTGCAAATTCCCGTCTTAGCGAGCACCTACGTCCTATAAGTAACTCGTATGCAAAATTTGAGATACCTAGCACATGTAGTTTCTGAGATTTCGTGATGAGTGAGTGACCTTTCGATTTTATATATATAGATGAATGTAGATACGACATCTGTGTCAATCAAAGGTAATATTTAGAGGATAGGCTCCATCTAGCAGGCAGGGAATAATTGCTTCTATAGCACTATTTTATATAAGTACGTCTATATATGATACAAATATATACAAAATGTTCTAATTTACAAAGAAAGAGTGTTTCGTTAGTGAAAATTCTCCACATTTAAATAATTTGAAATATTAACATAAACGTATATTTCGCATTTACATTTATGGTTTTCTCTTATTTCTGTTTTTATATTTTATATGGAAGCCAATTGGACAATATTTTTTATATAATTGTAAATATATCAGTATTTTTAAATAATTTTATGTGTTCGTAAATGTTAAATATTAAAAAATTGCCATAAATTTTAAAAAAGTGTAATGTAACGAATCTATTTATGGAAACTATACTGCGCATGCGTAGATGAAGAAAGCATTTGGATATTAGCTTTCCTTCCTCACAAACCCTGTAGTGTAATGGATATCACATCTGAACGTCAGTTCTGAAGATCCAGGTTCGATTCCTGGCAGGGCGTCCTCGTCGACAGGTGGTCGGCATTTTAATTTTTTGTGTACTTTTACTCCCGGAATTTCCTCGGGATCGAGATATATGTCGTAAAATTCGCGTTTATCTTGCACGCGTACGTGTCGTTTGCCTAAATAAATGTGAATAAAAATAAAATAAATAAAAATTAAAGTATCGAAGCGAACAACCTGAAATAGACATTCTTACGGATTATAATTTCTCACAATAAATATATATTCCAAATGTAATTCACGAAAAAAATAATTCATTACATTAAAATTCCACTCTTATACTATTAAAAAAAATTAAAAGTGAGTCAGACCCTGACGCATTTTTTTTATTATTTTATTATTTTTTTATAATGAGTTTTGTAATTGTACCTTCATCCATTTTGCGTCTGAAGGTATTGGCTTGGCGAGTGCACGATCTTTATGAACCTTGTATCGGCATAAAGATCGCCTTGCCAAGCAACACAATTCACAAAAATAACTTATTATATACTTTTTGGTAGAACCAAACGATAGCTTGAATTATTTCGTTAACGCCATCTATAAGTGAACTGTGAAACTTTGTATTTATTTTATTTTTATGTAAATTATAACATAAAAAAAATGATAATTTTAATGTAAAATTAATTAAATGTTATTTGAGGCTTGTCGTGGCGTATTGGTAGAAGCATGTAATTGTAAACGCGACAAGTTTTCGGTTCGATTTCCTCTCGAGGTCATAAAATATTTTATTTCCTTTACCTTCTAAGTAATTTTGAACAACTCGGGAAGTAAAAATAATTACTTAATAATTTCCTGGGGGAAAAAATCATGGCTTTAAATAAATAACTCGACTAGATTGCCTAAAGAGGTTTTCATCTTTGGGAAGCCGTTTATATATTCTATATCTTGCTAGTTTATTTTCCTAGTGCGTTCCATATTTTTGAATACTCAGAATGCTATTTTGAACGTTTCGAAGTTTTGAGCGACTATATGTTGTTTTACCGATATTATTAACTTTTCGGTTGCGTTTATTTATTTGAATACCCTTTTTTACTTACAGCTTGTATTATATAGGAGCTACACCTGAAAGGAAATAAAAAGAATATGCTAAAGATTACATAGCAATTACTATCAACTATCGTGCACTCAATATATCCACACACACCACACTCCGTATCCCGCATATAGCAGGGTAGGCAGAGGGAGCCCAGTGCTACGACATTCCGTTCAACACTTTTCGGGTGAATTCTGGAGGCATTACGTGTTACGTGTTTCCCTCAACACTAGAGCGAAGAAATGACAATATTATGTGTCATTTCCGCGAGCGGGAATGGAACCCACAACCTGTCGCGTTTACAGTCACACCTTTGATCCCTTGCGCCACAACTGGCTCACTAAAACAGTATAACTTTTCTTAATAAACCAAATGAAAAATATTAATAATTTTTCATTTCTTTTTTTTTATACTTTAATCAACTTCATGCTGTATCCCGCACACAGCAGGGTAGGCAGAGCGAACCTAGTGTTAAGACACTCCGTTTCCCACTTTCTACCCAATTCGTTGCATGTTGAGTAGCAGAACTCAACGCCGCGCTTTACCTCGACACCAGAGCAAAGAAATAGAAATATAAAGATAAATAAATATTTCATTTCCTCGTGTGGGGATCGAACCCACAACCGTCGCGTTACAGTCACACCCTTGTGCCGCTGGGCCACGATACCCTCTGAAAGCCGACGAATGAGCTACACTGTTAATAATGTTATGAAAACACAAATAATAATTAATAAATTTGCAAGACAGTCAAAATTGGCAAAATAAACTTTTTTAATTGGAAATACAAACTCAATATTATTTAAACTTTGATATTTTAACGTTCAAAAAAGATATTTGCGATTGATGAGTGTAAGAAACATCTAAGCTTTAGCTGAGCGTTTGTAAGCAGTAAGACTTTTCGGCGAAGGGACGAAAGAGGGGACGCCCGGCTTTGGCCTAGAGACGGGTATAATATTATTATAGATATTCGATATTTCGTCAGTAATATATTTGGAAGTTAATGAAATAAGTGTTCCAATGTGTGCTTATGTGAATATTAATTCATTCCGATGATTATACTCAAATGATTTAGACGAGTGTACAGTTGTTACCAGAAATCGGATTTTGTTATGTTATTTTTTATGTACTGTACTGTACTGTTGTTGTAGATTAGATCTCGTTTTATTTTGTCAAAAGAAAAAAGAACAGGTCTAAAATGACTCTGTATATAAGGAGGACGGAGAGTTTTAACACTGCGTTCTCATTGACCAACCTGCTAAATGCTGAAGATACGGGAAGGTACGTAGGTTGTATTTGAAAGATATTACATAAAAAAAAAAATCTATTACTTAATATGCATTTACAGACAATATTAATAATAAATAATAAAAAATTGGACCCATAACAACGGACCCATAGGTGTAAGGTGAGTACGTCACTACGTTGGAAATGTAGCCAGCGAGACCGTTCCAAGTCAGTCTGTACGCGCACCGCTGAGGGGCGAGTCGTCTCGTCTGCTCGCTTCTAACTACGAAACTTCGCGCTCCCTATATAAACAAAACCTCTTTTCTTAGAAGTCGGATGTAAAATTGTTCCGTGTTTCACCAAATATGACAGAAGAGAGATTCCCTCTATGTGAATAACAGGTGAGTTGTTGTTTTTTTTAGCTATGTGAAGTTTTTTTTATATGCGACTGTTGGGCCTTATTAATATGAAGTAATTTGTACTGAACGATAAATGACTGGATTCCTGCCAGTCGGAATAAGTATTTCGTTATTTTCATTTATTTATGTATATCGTTTGTGGTTACAAAAACATTTGTTTTGTTTTGTTTTCATTCGTTTAAATACTTCTTTTGGGAAAATGTAAGCTTAGCGACCTAAATCTTCTGCTATGAACGCTTTGCGAGTTTTATTTCTTTTCATTTCGTCTGTGTTGTATTTAGATAAAACGAAGAACTAAATGTACTTTTAAGAATTTAATGATTTGGTTACTAAAGTTTTTGATTATTCTTTTGCGTTTAATTAATATTATTCTAGTCTAAATTGACTTAAAAACAGGTTAGTCGTAGCACAGGGGTGCAGGCATGTGACCGTAATGCGACAATTTGTGGGTTCGATTCTTAGTCGAGTAAATAAGTTCATTCATCGCGGCATTGTGCCCTGCCACTCAACACGACATGTTGTGTATTAATATGAACATAGTGTCTTGACACAAGGTACCCTCTGCCTGCCCTGCCATGCCCGGGATACAGCGTAAAGCTAAAAATAATGCCTTAAATATTGTCAGAAAATGTTAAAATACAGCGAAGACACCTTAAGTGGAGATAATTAATTACTTGGTTGAGGTTAACTACAATTAAAACAGCCCTGTCAAATACATGAAAATATATTTAGCAAAAACTTTATAAAATATACAATTAACTAAATTAATTAACTGAAATAGTCTAATTATGTTACAATTCTCTAATTATAAATACAAAAAAATATTGATATAGAATTATTATTAATGAAAATTTACATTTATTTGTCATATACGAGTATTTCTGAGACTAAGTCAAAATCAGGTAGGAAGGTGGAACCTACATTTTAATTTTTGAGACATTGTGTGTTGCGTCGCGGAACTCAACGCCGCGTTAGGTCTTATCAGAGTGGGGAAAAGATAATAAATAATAATAATAAATAAATAATATAAATACAGCAGAGTAGGGCATCTGTGCCACTGTACTACAAGGGCGCTAACGTTTATATTTTCAGTAAGCAATTTAAAAAAATATTACATCTAGGTTGTTGCCTATTAATTTCAAAAAATATTGCGAAAATTCCGTTTGTAGCTGAAAATAAATATCAATGTCCGTTGTTTATACGGCAAGCTAACGACCTAAAAACATGCCAACTTTAACAAAGAATTTCGTAGACACTACGTAGATACTAACCCGTATTTCTAAGCAGTATTTTGCAGTTTTAAATATAACATTTAATTATTATCTATATATATAAAATCGAAAGGTCACTCACTCATCACGAAATCTCAGAAACTACATGTGCTAGAAATCCGAAATTTTGCATAGGAGTCACTTATAAGACGTAGGTGATCCCTAAGACGGGAATTTGCAATATTCGACTTCTAAGGGGTTGTTTTTGGGGTCGAAAGTTTGTATGAAACTTCGTTACTACAAATGCTAGGAGTCTCAGTCTCAGTCTCGTCTTTTGCATAGACGTCACTAGGACGTAGTCATGGAGACAGAAATTAATAATAACATATTTCACGCGGGTGTAACCGCGAGCGGGCCACTAGTACATTATATAGTAGATTAATATATAATTTATTATATTTATATTAGTATAGATGATAAACCCTTTCTCTCCTGATCTGGTTTCTGTAAAACTCGATTTGTGTAAAAGTGAATATTGAGCGAAAATTTATAACATTTCTAAAGTGTTTTTCTACACTTAGATGAAAAAAATAGAGACGTACCAATAACAGTGCTTCTTTCGAACATACGACTAAATGGCAGAGGCTTTAAATATTAAAATATTTTATTCTTATTTAAACTTCCAAAACGTACTTAATACTAAAATGATCAAGTAACAAAGGTTATTGGTATATTATATACTCGTTTATAGACAAATAATAAGACTTCAATAATTAATTATTCTATAATATCATAATAAAAAGTAAATAGTTATTACGTTAGATATTCTCGTTCCTATATAATTTACCTTTAGCTTTCCGACTATCGTGAATTTGTGTTGAAATACATAAATTTATTTCATTCGGAACCCCATTTCTCCCTGACCCAATGTCCCCGCAATGAAAATAACCAGCGGGAGGCTACTATGAAATATATTACTCTCAATTTGACGAATGAGACTGATAAGTCATTCAAAATAAATGTTTTAAAGGTACTAAAATTATATTTAAATACAAGATTTGATAAGAAATTATTTTATATTGAGATCTTTCAATCAGTATCTATGTAAATAATATGTAAAGTGAAACAAAAATATGAAATTTCATTAATAAATATTTCCTATTCTATATAGATGAGAATGCTGAATATTAAAAAATCCAATCATTCTATGTAATTTATTCCTATTTCATCGAAAAATGTATGATGTGAATGGAATTTTTGCATTTTCATTAACCTAATTACAATAGTGTGCATTTGGGCTAAAAGCTCAACATTTGTCAAAGAAGATACGGTGACGTCACCGTCGTGGCGCAGGGCACAAGGGTGTGACTGTAACGCAACGGTTGTGGGTTCGATCCCCACTCGCGGGAATGAATTGTTATTTAATAATATTTTCATTTCTTCGCTCTGGCACAAGGGCAAAATATTGGTGTTGAAATCCACCACTCAACGCGATGCCTCGAAAAAACTGGCAGAAAGTGGGGAACGGTAGGGCACATTAGGTTCCTTCTGCCTACCTTGCTATATGCGGGATACTGCGTGAAACTGATTGGTCTGCATTCTGAATTGTATCACTAAAAATAATCTTTACAAAGAAAAAACATATATGTTTATATCTATAAAATAAATAACAGAGTGTAGCTTTATCTATAGATATATACCTATATCTTTTAACCAAACCAATCCATCACTGAGTTCCGTTTATTGTTCACGAATAAATGATAAGGGTCGATTGGTAATATATATTTTCCTCTGTATCTTCTATACAGTTTCTGAACACTTAAATTGAGGAATAATATTGATTATTCCTACATATTGATGTTAGTGTTTATTATTTTTTCAGCTTCACTCTGTATCCCGCACACGGCAGGATAGGCAGAGGGGTGCTAGTGTTAAGACACTCCGCTCCTCATTTTTTCGCTAAATTTTGAAGGCACTGCGTATTGAGTGGCGGAACTCAATACCGCGGTCTGCCTTGACCCCAGAGCGAAGAAACTAAAATATTAAATATTTAATTTCCCCGAATGGGGATCGAACCCACAACCAGTCGCTCTTATAATCACACACTTGAACCATAACTGTTCGTTATATATTTAATGTGCACAATATAAAAGTCAAAAGGAGGACATTTATTTATAAAATTATTTCAATTTCTTATTAAAAATATTATTTCCATCTAACAAAACAGTCAACTTTAATTAAATGAGACCAAGTTTTTACATTAACATAGAGATCACTGACTTTAGTTAAACATAGCAGTTTAAACTATAACTTGAAATATAAGTATAACTTTTACAGTTTGGCTACGTTACATACAACTTTGTAATATTATAAATATTTTCAAATTATTTAAATTTTCTTAAAATGTGTAAATATTATTATACATCTCTGAATGTCCTCAGAATAATATTTTCTATTAATTTTTTTACCGATCTTTCTCTGTTTCGTAGGTTATATTTTTTTTCTATCTTCACGCTGTATCGCAAAATAGCAGGTTAGGTACAGGGAACTTTGGAACCTAGTGTTAAGACACTCTGCCTTCCACTTTTCGCGCTTTGCCTCGTTACCAGAAGAATGAAAATATTCCATTTCCCCAAATGGAAAACGCTTGTGCGACTCGCCACTAACGACGGCGGCCTCTAGATACGTAAGCTTTTTTTGTATATATTTATTATATTGTATAGTTTATATAATTCGAATTATACTAATTTGGCGAAAAGTGGGGAAAGCGAAATGTTTTAACACTAGGTTCCTTTTGCCTACCCTGTTTTGTGCGGGATACATGAAGTTTAAAGATTTAATTTGATTTTTTATTTAAGTAATATAATTATATAATTTATTCAATAGATAATAATTTACTATTTATTCTAATAATTTACGTTTACAACGACGAAGCTATATAATTAAATCACTAAGTTATTGACGTGAAACAACGTATATAATATATCGTAATGATTAGCATAATGCATGAATCAGAAGTGCCTTATTACATTTAAGATTAATATGCATAATGTTGGTACAATTATATACCTATAATTATACATATATATGCAGGTGTCCCAGGAGTCAACGATAAAACGAAACCAGGTGATAGACCAAGTCGTGACAGTTATGAGAAAAATATAAAAAAAAATCTTTGTCATGTATTTTTCATATTATATTGATTTTAAAAAATATCGGAAAAACCGACACCCTGTGATGGTTTTTCAAGTCCCAGGACTACAAATATTACTCTTTCTTCATTTTTTTTTCTGTAATGTAATCATGAGTAACCCTTCTGTGAATTAATCGGCTTAAGATTGAAACATACCTGCATCAGTTTTCAATAAAATATCGTGTTTTTGCCAAACATTAAATTCAAAATATTTAGTACACCCAACTTTAACCGACTGTACTATAAAAAAAATGTACTACACTGTTTGTGCAAGTAACTTTAAAAGTTGGCGCATTTAA
>JAEBDU010010526.1:0-29303 GCA_016802625.1 Heliconius numata | reverse complement strand
GTTAGTGTATAGTCTTCTATCATATTTTTCTATCCATTTAATAAAGAATAAAACTTTATTGTTTTTATAACCCTTATGACTAACTTTATTGTTTTTATAACTCAAGATGGTGTGGATGGTATTTAAGTTTATGATTTACCTATTTTACGATTAGAAAATACGGCTGCAGAAAGCAAGTCAAACAGTTTTCCAGGACACTCCCCGTGATAAATACGATAGAGAACACACAGCTAGAAGACGTTTCTACGCAATGCTAAAGTGTCAAGCCTTTTACAGATCATTGGTTCCCCATTGTTTCAAACGGTTCTACGTTGTAAGCAATTAAATGTGCCAAGCTGGCACTGGGATGCACCCGCCCAGAGACAACGTGGCCCCACATATGAACGTACCTCGATCCTATAAAGCTGCTGATGACCACCACTTTCTTTAAGACCAATTTGGCCTTGCTTTCTACATGATCGCTTATACTATACTTTACTATACTATATATACTTTCAGTCACGCGCTCTATATAAGGGTATTGTTTTTGAAGACGACAAATGTTGTGATAAACGCGCAAACTTATATATTCTGGAGGTTAAATTGAACCAAATTCCTTTCACCTATGAGGAAACATTCCCAAGGGATGCCTCAACAGAAGACATAAGTTTGTTTCATCACTGGTCGACGTTTCAAGCTACATGAACAATAATAGAGTCCAAATCTACAAAAAAATTTCTGTTTGTCTGTTTATTTGTCTGTACACGCTAACCTCCGGAACTACTAGACTGATTTGAATGAAACTTTTTGTTGCATAGTTATAAAGTCTAGACAACTTCTAGGCTATAGTTTATTTTGAAATTCTGGACACCTGATGTGGAACCTTAAAAGCCTGTCTAAACTATAAGAGATATAAATATACTGCCTTTGGGAAAATTTAACATTTTGACAAACAATTTCCAGATATTTATATGTAACAAAAATTAAGGTCTTGAGTACCTGGCAGCCCATCTAATCTCGAAGAGATAAAGATAGCGTCTTAGTAAAAGTGGATCAACATAACAACTTGGACCCTGGCCTGGCCCAATATTTGTCAATATTTCTATGGTAAGATGTCAATTGAAATGTGAACGTCTCATTGTGCGTCTATATCACTAAATCTAAAAGCCACAAATGTTATAAAATTAATAAAGTGTTGTGTATTTGTGACTTAAAAAAATATGCCTTCTATAAGGCGGTGGACAAATTTAGGCAGAAGAATCTAATCATACTCCCAGAACGTGAAGATTGCAATGAACGTGAGCACGATAGTTGACTGATAATGATGCAAATTTGGATCGAGCTGCTTTTTGTTACGATATATCAATTGATGCCAGCAGTACCTACAGCTGTGTTGCTATTGGATCTATGAACTCAGCTTGCCAATATTGTAAGGTTATTGTAAAAACTCAGTTTGCCAATCAATTTGGTGGCGCAATGATTTTATTATAAGGAGGAGGATTGCCAGTTGTCCCACGTTCAATGCAAGCTGAGTTGCTGAGATGTTTAAAGTCCTCGAAATTGTGGAAACATGTCAAGGTATTACATCTAAGCAAGAATATGCGTGTCATGTTGCAAAATGATCTATCTGGAGAGATATTCTCTAAACAACTCATTGATATTGGTAATGGCAAACTTCCTATATATGCGCTGACTGGCTGCATCACCTTTCCTGATAGTTTTTGTCAGTTAACGTACTCAAAAGATGAACTCATTCATAAAGTGCTTCCAAATGTTGCTGAAACGTTGCTGATTATTTATTCCATAATTGGTTGTGCGAAAGAGCTTTACTGGCTGCCAAACACACTGATGTAAATGAATTATATATAAATTTTCAAGATGGCATTCCTGGCAAAATAAGGACACATAAGTCAGTTGATACGGCAACTAATGAAGATGATGTCGTGAACTATCCACCGGAATTTTTAAACTCACTTGATTTGCCAGGATTGCCGCCTCACAGCCTTCAATTAAAGTTTGAATGTGTAGTTATAATGTTGCGAAATATTAGCTAACTGAAACTTTGTAACGGGACACGATTAGTGATAAAAAAATAATGAATAACGTAATAGAATCAATCATATTAAAAGGAAAGTATAAAGGAGAAGACTTTTTGATGATGCGGGGCATCCCAATGATTTCGACTGACATACCATTCGAGTTTAAAAGACTACAGTTTCCAGTACGGCTTGCTTTCGCAATTACTATAAACAAATCCCAGGGGCAGTTATTAAGTGTTTGTGATATTAATATAGAAAACTCATGTTTCTCGCATGTTGTCTGTTCCCGTGTTGGAAAACCATCTCCTCTGTTTGTTTACGCGCCAGATAACCAAACAAAAAATAACGTGTACCATACAATGAAAATGAAACTGAATTTAGAATAAGTAAAAATAAAATAAAATATAATAAGTAGGCATCATAATAAGATATCGGAAATTGTTATTTTTATTATAATTTTTAATGAATATTATAAGAATTAAAAATGTTTTAAGTTTTTATTTTTTTTATCTTACTAGCTGACCCGGTGTCGCTAATAGCAGAATACATATTTAAAAAAATCGACTGTTAGGCGATACGAAGTTCGCGGGTCTGCTAGTCTATATATATAAAAGGACTTGTCCTCACTGACTGAGGTAAGACGCACGCACAGCCGTAACTGCTGATGGTAGAAACGTGAAATTTGGACAGATGTTTACTTTCGTAATTTGGACATCCACTAAGAAGGGATTTTGAAAAATTATAACCCTAAAGGGGTGAAAAATGGGTTGAAAGTTTGTATGGAAAAAAATTTAAATCGGCACCGATTTTTATAAAATTTCAAAATTAGATTTTTAAAAGTATTTAATTAAACACGTGTTTCATCGTTTACTAGAATTCTTCCCGTAAGGGTGCAAATAAGGGGTTGAAAGTTTGTATAGATTTTTTTTTAAATCGGCACCAATTTTTATAAAACTTGAAATTCAGACTCTTAAAAATATTTAATTGAACACATGTTTCATGGTTTTCTTGAATTCTTCCCCAAAGGGTGCAAATAAGGGGTTGAAAGTTTGTATAGAAAAATCTTTAAAACGCCACCGATTATTATAAAATTTTAAATTTAGTCTCTTAAAAATATTTAATTGAACATATGTTTCATGGTTTTCTAAAATTCACCCCCTAAGGGTGCAAATAAGGGGTTGAAAGTTTGTTTGGAAAAATCTTTAAAACGCCACCGATTTTTATAAAATTTGAAATTTAGCCTCTTAAAAATATTTCATTGAACACATGTTTCATGGTTTATTAGAATTCACCCCTAAATACGTAAGCGAAGCTGCGCGCGTCCGCTAGTATAAAATAAAAAATAAAACTATATCCAAGTAGTTCCAGAGTTATCATGCTGCGTATAATAAGCAACAAATTCTTCCTCTTTCTTATTATATCTAGTAATAATAAATAGAAATGGAGAAGAGCTTATGAAAAATGATGAGTACATAGTTTTGGCTTTATTATAATATCACTTCCTACTTCAAAGGACACAGATAAAAGTAACAAAATTTTATTAATTATTCTTCTTTGACTTAGAAGGCAAAAAGTTTCTTTTGCATGATAATTTTCTTAAAATTATAATTCATTTATAAAAAGCTTTTAATATCTAAAATATTCAACAAGTTCTTTGATCATAATTCAAATACGTTGAAACCTTATACATCTATTAAAACTAAAATGATATTGTGAGTGTAGTAAAGTAAATAATTTATGTAACAATTTCTTTAGTACATTTACTTAATGTACTAAAACGTTTACTTACTTAACATTTACTTAATGTACTAACGTGAAAAAGAATCACTTTAAACTTATTTTCTTAAGAAGAAGGGAGTATGTTTTGAAATATTTAAAGGAACAATTGCGTTTTTAACCGATTTTTGGAACGAAGTTCCTTACGGCAGGCTTGGAAGGGATAGGGATTTCGCTGCGTGACCGAACTGAAAAAAATGTGATAGTAAAGCCGTAAGAAAAATGCGTGGAATAAAACCGTTAAATGAGACGTGCGCAGGCGCGACAGTCGCATACACATACGAGTAGTGTATAATACCTTTCTCTTTCTCCCTCTTTTGTTATTTTAGTTGATAATTTGAATAACGATGTTTTTTTATTTTAAGTAATTTATTATTTCCTAAAATACTGAATTTCCTAAATACTTTCTTGTACTTAAATAAAAACTAATCAGCAAAATTTAAGAGAAAAATCAAGAAAACCTACATAAAATTGAGCACGACTTTTTTTGCCAATTGTGTCGATTCTACATTAGCCGAAGGAACTTCGTTCCTACCTGGTTTTTTTTAAAAAAACGAGAAGGAAGTTCAATAAGGAAACTTTGATTTTATAAATATCTATGATTACAAAGAAAACGTAAATGTTATAAAGAACTTATTATACACTGTATGATTGTATTCATGTATTACACCTGTATACAGGGTGGAATTGTCAGCACCACTTTAAATGAAACCACAGTTTTAATTACTTTATAAAAGCCTAATATAATTCAGAAAAAAAATAATTCCCAAAAATGAAAAAAATATTTTTTCAAACAAAATAAATAATAACATTATCGTTTGAAAATAAAACGCCATTTGTAATGTAAAACATAAACACGCACACACTTACTTGTCTCAGCGGCAACGTCGCATACATATGTGTGCGTCACACGAAATAAAGATATGGATAAAAATCGTGAAATGAAAAAAAAATCTTACGTGAAAACTGTTGAGGTACCTTAGTTAATTTTTTTAGCTCTGGGTTTGAAATATTTTACCCTATATGCAGTTTCAGTAAAAGGAGCGCTGCCTCTTCCACCCTGTATATACATTTTTACATAAAACTTAAGGGACATAAAAAATCTGTGAACTGTTGCTTAAAAACCTCGGAAAAAATTCAATCGGAGACATTTAAACTCTTATGAAACAATTGTAATAAAGGAAAAATATCTGTACTTACTTTTATTTATTACACAAGGTTCTCAACGTATTTTACGTTATGTAGTAATTTATGTCGGGATTATGTAATAATTTATATAAATTATTACATAATTTGTAAAATTTTGTAAAATTTTAGTTATAATAGCTTTAAGTATTTCAATTTGCTATCAAAAATTGTCGTATTTAGTAGGAAAATGTTTAGTTATTGTGTGAAAACAAAGTCTCTCTCGTCTCTTTTTAGATCGAAAAAGATCTACGTAAGAAACGAAAAAGATCTACATGTTGCTTCACAATCTCCTATGCCTTTCAGTATAAAACCCATTAAAATCGGTTCAGCTGACCCAGGGATTGATTCAAACCAACACAAAAAGATAGGTCGTCAAAAATTGTGAGATGTTTGTTAGTGTATTATTATCGTGCAAATAACTATAAGCTCTTAATTTTTTTTTTATATTACAGACAGACATTTTTATTTAAACGTATAAGTAGATAAACCAAAATTTGAATCTTTTGGAATCTTATTGGATAGTGTTCGCAAAAATGTTTAATTATTTTATAGTTGTGTGCTTTAACTAAAGTAAAATCTGTTTATTTGTAGAATTGACAGCTTACACTAATGCTTGCAGTTTACAAATATTTGTTTTCATTGTTGACAGGTTCATTGTGTCTCCGGAATGTCTATATGGTCATGCCAGAGGCGGTGGAGCGGGGGAAACCCGCCGTCATTAGGTGCATGTATGACTTGGAAAATGAAGATTTATACCAAGTTAAATGGTACCGTGGTGACCGAGAATTTTGCCGGTATTCCCCTAGAGATGTGCCGCCTCTGAAGGTCTTTCCAATTCCAGGAATAGAAGTCGATGTGAGTATTATATTTTTTACTAGCCACCCGCTGGCGGCTTCGCCCGCTTAAACTTCTGAATTATTTACTTATTACACTGTTTTGATATACGGAGTGGAAGCGTCAGCGTTTATTTATGTATGGGTTTGAAATATTTTCCCCATATGCTGCTCCCGTAATATGGGCGCAGAAGATATGCTCTGGCATAAGACCCATATTAGTAATAGTCTTACATAAACTCTTTTCAAGCATCACTTTACACTTTTATTTTTGGCTAGAAAAAAGCGTGAAGCTTTTTCCTCTGATAAGGTAAACAGAGAAAAGCTACTTTTAAGACACTCTGTTTCAAATTCTCCGTCCAATTTTTAGAGACTCAACGTTGGCTTTGTCTATCACGGCAAGGATATGAAATTAATTTGAATGTGATTACATTGAAATGATTTTACTCCCCCGAGCGGAATTTGAACCCACAACCAAAACCTTACAACCCACTATGTGGGACAGGGTCTATACGGGCTCCGTATTTATAACCTTAATAGACTAATGAGATGAATTATATAACACTATGTATGCATTTGTGCTCTATACAATCTATTCTCTCGGGCGTACCTATTTGTTGAATGCCTTTGCTAATGTTAACAATTATAGATTCAATTAGATACAAAACGCTTATATTGTTACATTCTATTTACCTTGAAAATGGTTTTGCTAAACAGTTTTTGAATATAATTCTGCCTTTTATTTGTAATTTTTTAGTAACAAAATAGTATGTATGGTTATTTAAGCTACACATTTTTTTATAATTTCAATAGTATTCCTACTGAAAAATAGACGAATTGCCCTGCTATTCTACTATTGGCTCTCTCTCTCTCTCTGTCTCTATTATTTACTTCAGTGAAAGAAATTTGAAACACCCTTTTTCTTCTAAATATTTCGTCCCTTTAGATCTTTATTAATGGTTTTAAAATATTAGAAACAATAGTTAAATATGAACAAAGCTTAATTAATATGAACGATTATAATATTATATTTATTCTCAAAGCAAAATTATTATGTATTCTATGGCTGAGTGAAACAATACTTGCTTTTATATAGCGATGGTTAAAGCTCTATTCGTTATTGTACAGGAATAATTGTTCTTATATGGAATCCCATTCTTACAATAGCGTTACTTGGCTGCTTTTCTTATAGAACATCCCAACTTTATAATATAAAATTATCTTCTAAAGAAAATGTTTAACACTATAATCTAATGGCACCAATAAAAGAGTTCAAATGCACGCACATTAAGCGAAAATATCTGCATTTCTTAAGCTAATTGTTAACAATTTTTTTATACAGTATTTTGTCGAAATAATAAATGCTGTAAAATGTTTCATCTAAACTGCATTCCTTCATATATCGAAAGATGTCTTAAATATTTTTATCTTAATCTAAGATATATACTTTAAGGCTGATTATTTTAACATTTTAAAGAAAAAAATGTCCTTTATACAAATGTCAAACGCTATAAAGTCTTTCTGACAAATTTTTTGCGTATAAGGACATGTAATGTAAAACTGATTAAAGTTTTTATATTTCATTTCAAATCAGCGATACACATACCATTTTTTTTGTATTACATTTTTTAAGCGTAAAAATGTTTACCGAGAATTATTTGAACCTCCACCTCAAGGAAACCGTCTATGCACTCTGTCCACTAAGCCATACGTTCTTATCAAGCTACGTCGAAATTCTTATACATATACTAATCTCGCTAATACTAATTCTTATATATGTAATAATTCGCATGTAGTAGGGGTAGTCATAGGGAGCCTGCTGTCAAGATACCCCGCTTCCTACATTCCGCCGGATTCTGAATCTAAATTCAAAGTCGTGCTTTGCCTCGACACCAGAGCGCAAAAAATAAAATATTAAATATTTTATTTTCTCGAGTGGAATCGAACCCACAACCTGACGCCGTGTGTACCCTTAACCTTGTATTTTGCGTTTATTTTGTATCTTAATTTGACATTAGGTTTCCAAATACTCTCTGCTCACCCTGCTGTGTGTGGGATACAGTGTGAATCTAAAACAAACTTACTTTCATAATTATATCAGACGCTTAATACTTTAGTAAAAATTCTATTCCATCCGTCCGTCATTAATGGCATAAAATCCCATTACTGAATTCAAACGAGCTTTTTTGTTTCAATCCTAAAATCTGTTTAGTTTTGACGGTCATGAAAATACTGTATAGCAGTGCAAGGGGCTCTCTCTAATATGATTTGTCGTTGCTACCGTATAAAATATACAGAAAAAAAAAAACATTTGACATCCTTTTTAAAGCTGTAATTTCAAAACTTTTTAAATATTGTAGAAAATGTATTAAAGTTAATACATGTAACTTCTAATGGAAAGTAAATATATGTACAGATAAAATATTCGCATTTGTAAATGTGATAAAATTTTAAGTATCAAAAATATACGGAACTTTTCACCTTAAATATTTTAATATAAGCAAAGTAAGTATCGCCGTATTTTAATGAATCCCATATCAAGTACTGAACTTTACCCCATTCGAGAGCTGTGAGATAAAAGGCTAGCGAACCAGTAGAAGGTTACATTACAGGACACAATCGATAAAGTTAATATATTTTATGATAATAATTATGCAAATAAGACTATTAAGTTATTACTCAATAATATAATTGAGTTTCATAATTTTTTATATATCTCTATAGAACTTATGAGACCATTTCAGCCTTGATAAAAATCGAATGTTGGTGCCTTGAATCATTTTCTTCTTTTAATATTATTTTTTTATTAAATACTTTACATTAGGCCAGTCGTGGTGCAGTGTCACTGTAAACGCGACTGGTTGTGGGTTCGATCCCCACTCGAGGAAAGGAAATATTTATTTAAATTTATTTTTTTATTTCCTCGCTCTGGTGTCGAGGCAAAGGGCGGCGTTTGGCGTATGGAAAATCTTTATGTAAGAAAACTTACTCTAAATGTGTTTGGTTCAATTTATATATTTTTTCCGAAAGATTACAAATTCTCAAATAACTGCTGAATCACTGAAGATCGCTGACAAACATGGGGACGAAACGGATATACGAGTATACTGAAGTCCCCTAACCATAGACCACCTCTGATCCGAAAATTATTATTTACTAGTATTTTTAAGTTTTATTCACACATTTTTTTATTTTTCGCAAATATGTAGTTAATTGCCGATAATAAACTACTGTTCGTACCGTTGTGTACTATAACAATATTAATGCTCTAACTTTATGAAACTTAAATTCATAAAATGTGTTTAAAGATGAATTAATGTTTGTGCAGCGTGAGGCGAGCGATGCAGAGAAGCTTACGATAAAAGCGGCGACGCGGACTGCGCACGGGCGGTATACTTGCGAGGTGTCAGCAGACGCGCCTTCCTTCTTAACAGCCCAAATGCACGGGGCTATGTATGTCGTTGGTAAGCTATATTTTATCTTCATTAGTATGTGTCAGAGCCAGTTGTGGCGCAGAGGTATAGTGTGACTGTAAACGTGACTGGTTGTGGGTTCGATCCCCACTTGAGGAAATTAAACATTTACTTAAATTTATATTTTCACTTCGCCCTGGTACCGAGGCAATATACTCGTATACAAAAACTATGTCTTGGATGTGAAAATTATAATAATTATACATCGGATCGGATTTCCACTATGGGAGACGAAATATTTAATATTTTTATTTCTCCGCTATGGTGTCGAGACAAAGCGTGTCGTTGAGTTCCACCACCCAACACGCAATGCCTCCAGAATTCAGCGGAAAGTGTGGAGTGGAGTATCTTAATGCTAACCAGGGTGGGCCGAGTACCCTGCTACATGCAGGATGCAGAAAAAAGAAAACCGACAGAATTTATACATATTTATATATCTATTTAAAATCTTATACTTTTGGAGTCCTATCAATCTTTACAATGAGGATTTTTTATTACAGATTTACCAAAATCCGATCCAGAATTGAATGGACTGAAGTATAAATACAAAATTGGAATGAAGTTAAAGGCGGAGTGTATCAGCCGCGAATCTATGCCACCTGCGAACCTATCATTTTTCATCAACAACGAACCGGTATGTGAATTGTTTTCTCCGTTTATTGTAATGAAACAAGACCAGTTTAAGAGTTTTCAAAAATTTGTTTTCGTTTCACTTATTGATGGTTGTTTTTACTTTTAAAGTGAAAGTAATGTCAATTAAATTAAAATAACTATATATAGTTGAAAAGCTGAAAAACTATATATGATACGTTAAAAAAAACTACTCTGAAAATAACGGTCTAATTATTTCATATTATGGCACTCACGATAGTACTTCGTCATACGCAAAATACAGAATGTATTTCATGCAGCTATATAAGTTATAAAAATCAATCACACAGGTTTTTTCATCGACATTGATGGTTGTGGGTTCAATCCCCACTCGAAAGACTACTGATTCATCAAAGCAAAATTCCGGTGTTTAGTTCCGCCCCTCAACATGAATTGCCTCAAAAAAAATCAGGTTCCTCTGTCTACCCTGCTGTGTATAGAATAGGCTGAGATGATTTTTTTAAAAATAGAAATTGTTAACTATATTATGATTATTTTTAGAGCTCCGTTCCTCAAAAGAAACATCCTACAAGGTCACTATTTTAGAAGTTAAGAACATTATTGAAGAAATTATCAGTTAGATTAGTTAGATTACTATTAATTAACAGAACGTAATCATAATAAATGTGATGATTATAATAAACATCATGCAATAAAGTTTTATTACGATATATCTAATATACCAAATATGTTAAAATTTAAAGCGCAACAGCAATGAATAGTTTATATTTTTAATCTTAAAAAAATTGATTATTGGAACCTATCCATTAAATATTTGGGAGCCATGACCATGACCAACATTTATACTCGTATACGATGGTTTGTTGTTCTTGTACATTATTAATTCGTGAACATACGACGAGAACGGCGACGGATCTTTCACCAATCATACTCGTATACAGCTACAGTAATTAATAAGCGGAGAACAGTGTGGCTGGCAGATCTTCGAAGCTCTGGATATACAGGAAATGGTGGTCGAATCGCATATGTGAGGGATTCGTTTGTAAGCTGATTTCCAGATGAGATGATGTAGCTTTGTGGATTTAGATCTGCATTCATTTATGTAGACTGGATTTATTTTGAAAATTTATGCCGGATCCTTTACAAGTCTTCCTCTTTACTCTGTTGCTAAATATTTAATACATGTTTGTCGGTTGTCGGCATCTGTTCATAAATATTATACAGTGTCTATTAGACTAGTTGTGGCGCAGGTTAAAAAGTGTGTGACTGCTTATAGGTTCGATTCCCATTCGAGGAAATGAAATATTTAATATTTTCTTCGTTTTTGCATCAAGGTAAAGCACGGCGTTGAATTTCGTCACTCAACACGCAATGCCTCCTTAATGCGGCGGAGCATGCCGGGGTGTTTTCCCAGGTTCCTTCTGTCTAGCCTGCTGTGTGGGTGGAGTTGAAAAAAATGTCTTTTAGTAACTAGGGGCGGGAACCAGACCTCAATTTTGACTCGCTGTGATCGCAAAATCTCGGTAGTGTCCACATGTTGAGCGAAGCGAGCATTAATTGTTTTCTAAACTCAATTATACTCTATTACATTAATCTATAGCAGGCATAGCCTGATCAGTATCTATAGCAGGCGCCTAGCAGAGGAAACCACGTAGAGTCCCACTCCCCCTCGCCCTCATATATGAGATTTGTCACTTGATTATTCCTCAAGTCCATTGAATTTTTAGCATATTTGCATGTATGTATGTATTTCAAAACGTATTTCAAATAATTATTATTGTTTTGCCCTATTTGCCAATTTTCTTTAAGAATTCGATTTTATCGAAATAGCAACACAAATTTTCAAATATCTGCTGAATCAGTGAAAATCGCTGAACATACATGGAAATAAAATGGATAATATTGAGGTTTCCTACCCACAGACCACCATTGAACCGTTAATTGAGTTATATATTATAAAAATTATAGTCGTTTAATGGTAAATAATTTTAATATTCCAACCATATTCTGTATGAATTATGTAATATATTACAAATGATATCAACTTAATATGAAAAGGAACCCAAAATTTTCTATTAATAACGTCGAATACAGTTAAATATACTATTCAGAATGCCAATTATGCATTACTCATTGCATCATCAGAATGACACAATAATGGTCTAAACCTGAATTGGAATAAGACAAATATTTTGGTTTTTAGAGAAAGGAAGGAAAAAATTGATTGCAAGATCAATGTAAATGGTAAGATGAGAACAAGTGAATGATATGGTATGTCTGGGTGAATGAGTAAAAACATTTACATTACATATTGTATAAATTTAACACGTAAAAGAAGTCTAATATATTGTAATTTAAATCAAATCAAATCAGCTTCACGCTGTATCCCGCACACAGCAGGGTAAGCAGAGGGAACCCAATTAAGACACTCCGTTCCCCACTTTGTGCCGAATTCTGGAGGCATTACGTGTTGAGTGGCAGAACTCAACACGCAAGGCCTCGACGTCAGAGCGAGGAAATGGAAATATAAACGTAAATAAATATTTCACTTCCTCATGTGGGGATCGAACCCACAACCGTCGTTACAGTCACACCTTTGTGCCGCTGCGCCACGACGGCCTCGGTATTGTAACTTAAAATATTCAAAATCCATGTAGGTATATGATGTTCAGATAATTAGCGAGTTCAACATCGTAATTGGAACATGACGCTGCTCGTTACATTATATCCACATTCAAACCACTATTGTAACACTAATGAACAATCAAATCCACGTAACAAAACAATCTCACTACCTTCTTTTAAACATTTTTTTTTATTTTACTTACACTATACTAGATTAATAGTATACGAGTATATTAAACTTTACGTAAGCAAACTTCAACGTGAAGCTTTTAAGAATCTTTTTTAATTACTTGCTAAAAAGATAACCCGCGCTTTATATTTATATAAAAACAAGCTTTTTAATATTTTTCCTATTGTTTATCATAAATAAAAGATACTGGAGGAGACTATAAATAAAGATATAATATTATAACCTCAATAGAACGGTACTTATTATTAAGGAATTGATCGATGTGAATAAATGATAATAAATTCAATTCGAACAGTCCGAGTAGAATTCCATATAAAGTATACAGATAGCATGAATGATATTAAGATTGATGACCATCGAAAGGAGAGAGTAAAATGTAAGCTATAACTTTTAGCCCTTTTAGGTGGTGTTACATATATTATACTCTAAACACTTTAATCCTTCTTTGTGTTGCGCAGTCGGGTGAAAATTATATTTTAATTACTTTAAAATGAAGTATTTAAAATTTAAGAAATAATGATTGAAATTATTGATACTTGTGTACCTTTTTTCATTTAAAAGTCCGGCGTTGAGTTTCGCCACTCAACACGAAATGCCTCGGCAAAAAGTGGGCAACGGAGTACTTTACGCTAGGTCCCCTCGGGAAGAGGGTCCTTGCTCTATGCATGATACAACGTGAAGCTGATTTTATTATATTAAATTAAATATACATTTATTTTCCGAAAAAGTTACTTCTGTAGCATTTTAAGTTAAGCTTTATATATTGAGCTTTATATATTATATAAGCTAATTAGCTTTTAATGAAGCTACTTTACAGGTAAGAAATTTGAATATTCACATAGTTATAAATATAATGAAATCATGTACTTTTGACTATTTTATATGATCGTTTAAAAAAAAAATCAAGTGTGGGTAGGATCGAGTGTTTAATTGTGGATGTCAAGATTGTAAGGGGAATTGCAAGTTATAAAAGTTATACAAGCTTAAATTTGCGAGTTTAAAAATGTTTCCGTTTATTTTTATTTTTTTCTTTGCTTGCAGTGCAGTTTACTTTTGTAAGATTTAATAATTGTAGGTCAACCGGAAGTACTATATAGGTTTTAGTAATTATGTGGATAGGCAGACTCACAGATAGATGAGCAATAAAGTGATCATATAAGAGTTCCTTTTTTTTTCTTTTGAGGTAAGAAAGCCTACAAAATAACTTGAAGAGAAGCTTGTTTTTTAATTTTAACTTTTCTAATTTTGTCCATCATAAACCATTCACCTGCCCTGACTAATCAATATACTCGTAGAACGGATAATGTATATTTATTTTAGGAATCGTTTATAATTAGGAAAGTTCTGCGAGTTATTTTGTCCCTTCTTTTGCCCAATCAATGGAAACGATATAAAAATATACAATAAGTGTTGTGTTTTGATTCCCATTCGGCATTAAAGCATTTTTACTAAGTAAAAAAAATATATTTTCTCGCTTTGATTTATCAGAAGTCTCTACTACTCAAAGCTACTTTTTATTACAATAGAGTTACTTTAGTAACGCTACTATTTATTGAAACAAAGTTAGGTGTGTTTCATAACTCAATCTGAATTATCATAGATTCTGTCGGAAACTGAAAGTAGAAGAGTAATAACACTAGTTTATTTTTTTATGTTATTCTAGGTAAGAGGTATAGCGTGAAGAAATCAAATTTACGAATTAAATATTTAGCAAGTATTATTTAATTCGCCTTATTTTTATTTTTATTTAGATATAGCTCATATTTTGAGATAAGTGGAATATGGAGTGATTATATTTTAGATGGGGTAGTTATTATTATTTTTCTATAGAGAAATTTGTAGAAGAAGAGAGAAGATTGTAGAGAAACGTAGAGTATGCGCGAATTTTATAAAATGTGTTTAAAAATATTTAATTTTAATACTAGTGTATTTTATTTTAGGCTTCAAAAATTAATTAAAAAATATAAAAATAATTTTAATACTAATATATTTTATTTTAGGCTTCATCTCAGCACGTCTGGCATCGAGTAGGGGGAGGTGTCAACGGCAGCCTGTGGACCGCGTACAGCACCATACAGTTCGTTGTACAAAATCATCACTTTATTAGAGGAAAAATAAAGGTGATTTCATATTTGTGTGACAGATATAAAAATAATATTTGTTTTTTTTTTGCCTTTTTCATCAGTTTCACGCTGTATCCCGCACACAGCAGTATAGGCAGAAGGGAATCGTTCCCGGAAATATATACAGGGTGGAAGAGGCAGCGCTTCTTTTATTGAAACTGCATATGGGGTAATATATTTCAAACCCACACCTAAGAAATTAATCAAAGTACCTCAACAGTTTGGACGTAGGATTTTTTTTCATTTCACGATTTTTATCCATACCTGTATTTCGTGTGACGCATACATACGTGTGCAACGTTTTCGATTTGACAGGTAAGTGTGTGCGTACCTATGTTATACTTTACAAATGGCGTTTTATTTTAAAACGATAATTTTATTATTTATTTTGTTTGAAAAAATAACTTTTTCATATTTGGGAATTATTTTTTTTCCGAATTATATTAGGCTTTTATAGAGTAGCTGAAACTGTGGCTTCATTTAAAGTGGCGCTGACAATTCCACCCTGTATACAAAAAGATGTTACAATTTTACAAAACAGTTTTATGAGCTCCCTTCACGGCAAATTAAAACTTGTATTATTAGCAACTGATAAAACTAATTTTATAGTAAAGCAGTAATCTCAAACTTCCCTTTTGAGTACAACTTGTTAACTTCTTGACTTTTTCTTCTTCGTCTAACAGCGAGTAATTAGTAAATTTCAAACTTGATGCAAGAGTATGATGCACTATATGCGGAACTTATATGGTAAAGGAGTTGAAAATGGAGTGAGGTAATTCTGTCTATACTTGGCACCTATCCAATTATGTAGACGAGGTCGTTCAATGAATAAAAAGAAGTTTAATCGCGAAAATTTTATATTAAAATATGTTTTTACGTTGATATTCGGAAAGAACAAGTGACTTCTAAAGTGAAAATTTCTAAAATTATGGTATTATATTATTGTTATTCTTATAAAGATTTTTAATTGTTTTGCAACTAAATATAACCTACTATATTTATATAAAAATATAGTATAAAATAACAGTTTTTGCCTTATATTTATATGAACGCATTGCAATATGGTGCCAAATGTTAATTTGTTACAATCACCACATGTTGAAAATGAATATACAATATTTAATTGTTTTTGTAATTGCAAATTGCTTTAATAATTTGAATTATTTGGTATTATTGGCCTTGATAGGCCTTGATAGGAATGGAATAATTGGCATTTATTCATGATAGGGATATTATCACGTTTTTGTGATTTTTTGTTATACACTATTTATTTGAATAAAACACATTTGTATTGCAAAGTTATTTATACAGATCCGTTGTTCAGCGTACATATACTCCATATACTTTAGAAGCCACGAAAAGGTAGCGGTTGAGGATAGACCAAAGACCACACCTGCGCCGCTGCCCGACACACACGAGGCTATCGTATTTCCAATACATCGAGTTTCCGAAAATAGTAAGTTAATTGAATTTCTTTATATCGAAAGTTTATATATATTGTTTTTTTTTCTTTTTAGTTTCATGCTGTCGGGGTTTTAGGTTTTTGTAATAATTTTTTTGCAAAGATAATAACTTGAATTAAAAAAATAATAGGTTAATTAGATTAATATAAATTTGTTTATATTTAAAAATATCATTAGGAGCTTATCCCCGCATCGGGAAAGCATAATCCATGTTTGGCAAGTGTGCGAAAAAAAAGCAACTATTTAATAATTATCAATACCTATACTCAAAATCACAGTTAATTATATAAAAACAATCATTTTATTACATTGAAATTATAAATGCAAAATTTATAAATTTCAATGTAATAAAATCCAAAATAAACATTTTTAAATATGTTGTTTGTTTGTCTGTGCGTCTGTTTTATGTTAATTTTAGAAAAAAATAAAATATTTTAATTTCAGGTGCCAGGGACTTCTGCTACACCTGCTGTTGGGAGTTATACGTTGCATGGCTTATTTTGCATATAATCGTATATAGATAAATTAATTAAATATAGATAGGTACACGCTATCTGGTCAGAGTATTGTGAAAATTTAGACTCTTGGTCTACAAACACCTGGAAAAATTCTGTGTTTTTGCTACATATGTTTTTATTTTTCTAAATTTTAAATCTTGTTCTTCTTGAACTTCATATTAAAATTCAAGTTTTATTTTAAGTCTTTTAATTGGTATACAAAGTCTGAACTAACATATGTATTATTATTAAAATAAATGTGTGTAAATAATTTTAAATCTCGCTGTATATTAATATAATATATATGAATTTGTATATATGTATGTTTTCTAAAGATAAAACGAATATAGTATGCCAAACGAATATAGTATTAACAGAAAGTCTTTGACGATCTTATTTATATAATATAGTCCAACATGTATTTATTATTTCAATTTTAACCGAGGACTTAATTAAAATAACTTCTATTTTACATTATGATAATTTCCATTTAAATATAACCAGGTTTTAAATTACTTGTTCATATTTATTGTCTACCGCATATTACATAATTATTGGATAACGAACAATAGTCTAAATAATTGCAATATTACGGTCGGCTGGCATTAGTTAGATAATTATAATATCATATTGTTATGGTATAAAAAACATGAATGTTGAATATATCTGACTGAAAATTAAATTCTTCACTATATTTAAGACGTTGATGTTGTGCCAACCCGAATTTAAGTGTTTCATTAAATGAAATACGCTCTATGGTTTATTTCTTTATTTAACCTCACTAATATATAGAGAACGTTACTAATAAAGACAATATCCTCTTGTCTAGGCTATGACTTCAAATTCATTTTAAATATTGATTTCATCTAAAAATAAAGATTGTTTAACCTTTAAAAATATCGCATACTTATTATATATCATGAAAATATTTAAAGTGTGCAGCTTAATATATATAAAACTATATTTGTGAAGGATTTTAAATAGAACTTAAAAATATATTTAACTCATGATGTGAAGTAATTATATATATTACATATATTATATATTAATGATGCGTTATTGATCTTATACGTATATATTATCTAATTAATCTGGAATACTAAATATTTTTTTATATATCTATCTTCTATAATATACATTGTTTCTTTCTTGTTAATTTTATAAGTCCAATTGTAAGCTCTGTCTGCAAAAATAATTACTAAATGGTGCAGGAAAAATGTTTTTAATTTAGTAGTAAATACGCATGTACAGTTGTAAAAGATATCCAAGAAATGCTTCTATATTAATTTGAGTTTGTTTCACAAATGTACCTTTTAATTAATTATACAGTGACTATTTTAAGTGCGCGCCCCTTCCTATATAATAAGGCTCTGTTCTATGAATAAGACAAAAGAAAGAATAAATAAATTGAAATGAACATGTTGTAAATCAGTCGTTTTATTTATGTTTTACAATTCTTTATAAGATACCTTATAATATACGAAATTTTATTGTAAAAACAATTCTGATTTTCTAAGAATCTTTTTCTAACAATAAAGAATTCCGATAAGTTTAGTACCTACCATTTATACATAGAGTCTACTAAAAAAATTAAGTATTTATTCTATTCTAGAAAATATATATTTTTTTTATATATTTGTTACCAAAAATATTTTATTTATGACAATATTATGATTAATAAGGATACATTTATCATTTCCGCTAACGTTCACCTGAGTCTTCCTAAACATCCCCAAGATACGTTACGAGCACTTCAAATTCTCGAAACTCGTAAGATTAATATTCCTACCCATTCCATTCCCGTTCTCTACTTCTGCTGAATTATGGAGGCATTGCGTGTTGAGTGGCATTGCGTATGAACTTAACGCCGAGCTTTGATTCGTTATCAAAGCGAAGAAATTACAATATTTAATTTATTTTATAACTAGTGGGCCCGAACGCGGCTACGCCCGCTTGAACTATAGCAATATTTATTAAATATATTTATGAAATTATTTTCAGTTTTCAATAGAGAGATGCGTGAAGCAAACACATTTTGGGTAACGTTTTCTAACAACAAACTTTCCTAATCGTTGCTTAGCAACGGCGGTTGTTATAAACATGGCGGAATAAATTGCATGTCAAATTAATAAGTATTTTAATATATTGATATATATCGACAATTTTACAAATATAAGAAAAAAGGTATCCTATGTTCATCCCGGTACCCTCAAGTATCTCTATATGAGTATTTTATCACAATTAAATTAGCGGTTTGGCCCTGATAGCGTAAAAGACAGACAGACAGACAGACAGACAGAGTTACTTTCGAATTTATAATATACATAGGTATGGATACGACACAAGCATACAAGCAAATCTGGCAAATTCTGTACAGGCGTTCTTTATAAGATGCAGGCTCTCACTAAGATGGGTGTTTACGATATTTGACCACTATGGAGTTGTTCTTATGATTGATAGATTGAGTCTACCCATGACCACGAACTACTGCAAAGTATCAAAAGCTATATCACAATTTAAAAAAAATATTTTTTTAATATACAGAAAAAATATATAGAAATATTATGCACATCGTTGAGGATCGTTGAGGTCATAGATTGAGCGAATAGCACGTTCTTGCAAGAAAATAATTGATTTAATAAGCAATCCCCTTTGGGGCCTTTGGATAGAATATGAAACATGAAACTATGTCCAGTAAGAAAAATGATATGTACTCAACTGGCACGCTTGGAACGCCATAATCAAAGAACCATACACCATGAAACTATGAAAGTAGCTAAAGTAAAGAAAGTAAGCCGTTTCCACGTCAGTTGCTAATCTTTTTAATTGCGAAGGCTGGCGAGCTAAGTTTATTTGCCTCAATATAAGACTTCCATTGTAATTTGCCTTTGCTGCCAATGGTAATACCTAAGAACCGCACCGGCTTTAACTAATTTCGTTTTTGGTGTTCTAAAAATTATATTCTTCGGTCGAATATTGGAGGCATTACGTGTTAAGGGGCAGAACTCAACGCTGCGCTTTGCCTCAACACCAGCGCGAAGAAATGGAAATATAAACGTAAATAAATATTTCACTTCCTCGAGTGGGGATCGAACCTACACACTCTTGTGCCGCTATCCCACGACGGCTTCGACGATACTTAATAGATACCAGTATTACAAAAATCCTAATATCTACCTACACATTTCTCAGCAAGATTGGAATATCTTCGACGATAAACAGCACTGCACAGCTTATCACTAAAAAAACTTAAATAAAATAAGTATTTATATTCCAAGAACGTCTTGGAATTTACTTTATTTATTCTTTTTTCTTATTTATCTTTTCGCGTAACGCGCTTTTAGGAATGATGAACGGACCGACCGAGCTTATTAGGAGTTAAGATCATCCTTTACGTCTGTCGGCTGACCTAAATAAACATAATCTTCCGCTTATGAAGGTATAAACATTTAATATCTCCTATATAGGACACGAACAAGCATGGGTGTGTTCATGTTGTTATAAAATAAACATTGGGGTGATTCTCCTTGCTCGCCAAAAGTATGGAATTGGTAAATGCTGGACCAAGGGCAGTTATACTCGTATAGTTATTATTGGTAATCAACGTTGGTGGCGTTGGTCTTTGTGAGTATTTAATTTTCACGTCATAAATGTTAATTGTTATTTTATTAATTACGTAAATATAATTTTGTTATCGTTTTCTTGACTTATTTTGTTGCCAAAAAAGAAACACAAATAAAACTTTCATTCCATTCAAATAAAATGCATATATATTGTGAAATTTTACTTAAATGAAATATAATTTCTGTTCTCTAAATGCTTCGAGGCATGAAATGTTTGTAGCAAACACCTATTTATTATTAAAGAGAAATCGATAAATTCCGTGCGGTTTGGCGAATAGTGGCTTCATGCTCATTAGCCATATCAAAATGTAAATTCTGGCACATAATAATTCTATTAAGAGCACACGTATTTTGTTAATATTCCAATTATAACAATTTAAACATCTTATCTTTTTGCATGCCTACATTATGCTGTATGAATAAAATCTATTGTAATTTATAAGGAACTTTTTTATAACTTTGGCCCCAGCACAATTGGCAAGCAATTTAAAAACACAAATTTTAAGTCATTTTATGCTATAATAATCGAATATCAGTATAAAACGGATACTTTAGATTCTCATAAATATTTTAAATAGTATAACCGTTGATGTTATAGTATCCTATTAAACCCGCAGGCTCTTGTAATTAGTTGTAGTGTCAAATTACTCTGTTCTCTACTTTGCGTCCTATTCTAGACATCAATTATTGAAAGGCATTTATTGGCAAGCATTTCGCAGGACAGAAAAAATGAGACTTACAAGCCTCGCTTGCCGTAGTATCCTACAGCAACCGTATCTTCTATAATCGTCTGTCTTTATTCGTAATTTTTTTTATTAAGAGAATTGATCTTTATTAATTATTCCAACTCCACTCTAAAGTTTTAATATTACAAGATTTAAAATATAATTTACTTAATTAAAACGTTAATATTTTCAATTATCATGAAAATTTGTATATAGCAGAAAGCTTTGTAAATATCAATATCATTAAAAAGGAATTTATTATAAGTATTTTTCTATTTGTGAAAGAAAATTAAGGGTCTTATATCACCAGCTCCTGATATTAATACGTAATTTATATCATATTTTCGGCGGCAAACGAATGGGAACGAATATATTATTAAATTTTCAAAAGGCTGGTACAATTTCATCAAAAATTAAGCTTTTTTAATAAATCATTGAAAATAAAAAGAGAAACTCAATTATATTGCATATATGTATTTTCGTAGTTGAAACGTACTAATAAGATTCTATGGTAAAAATTAAGAAATTATAATTTGCTTCACATATGTTAGTTACATTTTTCTATTACTAAACATTTATCCTATTGAGGCAGTCGTGGCGCAGGGGCAAAAGGTGGGACTGCAACGAGACGGTGGTGGGTTCGATCCCTACTCGAGGAAGTGAAATATTTATTTACGTTTATATTTCCATTTGTTCGCTTTGGTGTCGAGGCAAAGCATGGCGTGGAGTTCTGCCACTCAACACGCAGTGCCTGCGAAATTCGGCAGAAAGTGGGGATCCCTTCCCCTTGTACCTTAACACTAGGTTCTCTCTGCGAGATATAGCTTGAAGCTGATTTATTTTTTATTTTATTTTTATTTACCCTATATGAATATTATTCCAGTGCCTCCAAAGGGAGCTTTCCATTTTACATGCCATACTGGCTGAGGAGTGTTAGTGCCGCTCGTAAACCTACTTATTATAGAAGCGACCCACTTACGCATGATTGCATAAAAATCCACTACCTATTCCTGCCTCTCAAGACATCGTCGACGCACTGTCGAAGTATCCCTAGCACACAACGCGATTGGTTGTAGATTCGATTCCCATTCGTGGAACTGGAATAGTTATCGAAATTACGCGGCGTTGAGTTCCGAAAAGGACAAAAAGTTAAAAGATAATTAAGTAAAATAAATTGAAAGACACTTAAGAACTCTTAAAAAATGAAATATTAAAAAAATAAAAATCACTTACAAATAATTCACCCAATGCTTATTGCGTTAGCTGTTTGCAGGGTACCTACAGTAATTTATTAAATAAAAATCAGATTGGAGTCAATGTAAAATATGTTTAAGCAGTTTGCATGAAACAAAAAAAACACAAAACACACATACCTATTGCCGGATGAACCAACAAATCAAACAGAAAATCCAGCTTTTACAATAATTTTTATTTACTCTTGTTATCCACATTTCACTTCTTTATCTAGACTTCTTTATATAGTTATAATATTACCACAATTACAACAAATTATATTATAATAACAAGTTGAAGTTGTCTCGACAATATCTTAGAACGTTATGAACACGAGCCTTTTTTTTTTCGTGTCGTTTGTGCTGTTATTGGAAATCCACCGGAAAAGGCGCGCACTTCCGCCAATTAACACAGTCGCTAATAGAAACAATATCAAATGACGTTCTCTTAATTACAGTTATTTAATTAATAAAGGGGATATCCCCTTTATTAATTAAATAACAGTTTTAAAAATAATAGTTTATTTAGTTAAAAATAATAGTTTATTAAATTGCACTAACACTATATTCAAGACTTAGAAAAATGATAAATATTTTAAAATGTTGATTAGTTGGTAGGTACTTAATAAAAGTAAAATAAAATAAAAAATCATTAGTTCAATTGATATTATTTAAAATAAACCTTATGACGAATCTCCGCGTCACGCAAGTATTTTCCAAAATATTTTTAACTTAAGATGCTTCACAGTAATCTTATAAAATAGAATTTACTTAAAGCAATTATTTATTAAGATCACAAATAATATTTTAAGTCCTTCCAGGCATTACGTGGTATTTGTTAAGGGTTAATTAGGGTAGAAGATATTTGCTTATAAAGTTATTGGAATTACTTAGAAGTTAAGAACTAAAGTTTCTATTAAATTATTCGAATTTCGAACTAAATACTAATTTCCATTCATTTCTTAAGTTTTTATCTTCTATTGCAAAGTTTATGAGTTGCAACTTTAGAATACTAATGAATTCATTGAGGTCGTAGTGGTTCGGAGGCACAAGGATATGGCTGTAACGCGACGGATGTGGATTCGATCCCCACTCAAAGGAATGAATTTACCCCCGTGTACCGCCACTAACACGCAATGCCTTTAAATTCGGCGGAAAGTTGGGAACGTGAGCAAAAAGCACTTAATTAAATCTCATTCTCACTTATTATTTTATAGTAATTTCTATGATACTACTCGAGCTCATAATTTCGAAATTTTCAAAGAGAATATTATTTTAAACATTTTAAATTTTTTCAACTCGCCAGAGTCGACGTAAGGAATGACAAGAAATTAATTGGCATTACATGTATTCAATGTGCGATTGCCGGTCCATATCGATGCAAAGAGAAAAGTTCAGACTTTAGAGTAGTACTTGACACATGCAAACCAAGACATAAGTAGCGAGCGCACCGACGCTCACATTCATTCCTAGTTAGGAGCTAATTTAAGCTCTTCTATACTTACAAATTAATTCTAAAACTATTTCTGTTCAGTTATATTAAAATACTAGCGGACGCGCGCAGCTTCGCGTGCTTATTTGCACCCTTAGGGATGAATTCTAATAAACTATGAAACATGTATTCAATTAAATATTTTTAAGAGTCTGAATTTCAAATTTTATAAAAATCGATGTCGTTTTAAAGATTTTTTCATACAAACTTTCAACCCCTTATTTGCACCCTTAGGGGGAGAATTCTAGAAAACCATGAAACATGTATTCAATTAAATACTTTTAAGAGTTTGAATTTCAAATTTTATAAAAATTGGAGCTGATTTAAAAACATTTCTATACAAACTTTCAACCCCTTATTTGCACCCTTAGGGGGAGAATTCTAAAAAACCATGAAACACGTGTTCAATTAAATATTTTTAAGAGTCTGAATTTCAAATTTTATAAAAATCGGTGCCGATTTAAAAAAAAATCCATACAAACTTGCAACCCCTATTTCATCCCTTTAGAGTTAAAATTTTTCAAAATCCCTTCTTAGTGGATGCCCAGATTACAAAAGTAAATACCTGTCCAAATTTCAAGTTTCTACCATCAGCGGTTACGGCTGCGTGTGCGTCTTACCTCAGTCAGTGTGGACAAGTCCTTTTATATATATAGATTTGTTATCTTTATTTATCTTTAACATTATGCTTTTTAGGCACACTTGTGACCCATGGTATTGTAAGTTCTGCTATTCTGGGGGGAATACGTGTTCAGTGGCGGCACTTAACACCGCGCTTTGCGAAGCGGAAAGAAGCGAAGAATTCAAACCCACAACCTGCCGCATATACGGACACACTCTCTTGCTTGTGTGCCCTGCCCGGTGTCACGTCTGGTCTCAATATTATTGATGGACTGTAAACACCACACTTTGGTGCTTATTCAGGAGAATGATTATAAACTCGACGTGTTGAGTAGCTAGTCATGGGGACGAACTAGCAAAGCCTTGGAAATTGGACGGAATATAAGAATCATAGTGTTTTAACAATAGTGTTATAACACTCTGATTCTGAGCCATAGGGTGCCTCTGACTACTTTACTATAAGGGGAAAAGCTAATAAAGTTGAAATCGTTTTTATATTATACATTTTTACTAAATGTAATAAATCATCAAAGTAGAAGTACATTTTAATATTCCATTATTACACATTCAAAGTGAGAAGAGTCGAGAGAGTAGGTACACCAGATAATAGTCGATGAATGCTTGGCCTAGAATGTATTCATCCATTGACGCGTCTGGGTCAAGAGATGGGTGGTACGAGTTCAAACATTACATTAAAGGGTGTACTCGTATGCAACGTTCATTTGTCATTTTGTAACCCTTTACATTTTTGTAATATAACATTTGTATTAATTTTATTTTTGTAATAACTTTAAGTATTATTTAAAATGTAATATTTGGGTATTTTTATTAATTATTTTCATTTCTCTAGCAATATGCAGAGCTACGTTGAGTTCTTACACTTAAGTCGCATTTTTTTAAATTTAAAGTCTTTAAACGTAAATAAACGATAATTTCTTTTTGCCACTTCATTTATATCGACGATAAATTTAATAATTTTTATTTTAACATTCAATTTTCGAAGAACATTTAGTAAAATCCTACTATACTATACTGTAATAATAACAATCCCATCAAAATCACTTCCATATGAAATGTTACAAAGAAGATGGCTCGCACTCAAACTCGCGTCAAAACGTTATTAGCTCTCATGTAGCGCCAAGTTTCTAATTAGAAACGCTGACTCTGTATACCTTGGCCAAAATATGTGGCTTTGCTATTACACTACACTTTGTGAATATTGGATGATTTTCAATTTACGCCCATGGGATTTTAATAAACGTCTTGGCTAAAATATTTTCTGTAAAATGTATTATTTTAATTTAATATGCCTTGTAGAATCAGATTTTGAAACTTAGCTCTATATGAGAACTGATATTTTTTGACGGTACGCGCTGTTTTCTCTTGGCAACCTATATCGTGAAAATAAAAAACCTTTCCATCTCATATGTTGCCAAGAGAGATCATAAAACTGCAAAGGTAGGATAAAATAGTTGTATGTATTTTACTCTTTGGCAAAAGTGCTTTGAAATTGATTCAAGTATATGAAAAAAATGTTTTGGTTATTATGTAAAAACATTGAAGCTATTTTCATAAATACTTTTACTGTGCTTTCATTATTAGTCTCAAAATATTATTAGCAATCCACATATATATATATATATATGTAGAAGGAAGAGATTGGAACAGATATTATATTATCTTTGATGTTTAATGATTAGCTTTAATATTATTATCTGTAGCAACTGTTTATAATATGACTGGCTGTGTTAATGTAAACAAGACAATGTGTCAACACATTTGTATAGCTTTAGAGGAAATGATCGAAAAGACACTAATTGTTGATTATTGTAGAATTACGATTGGCTGACTTATATTTGTTGGACTCCTATTTGACTTTTATTAGACCAGTGAGGTAATTTGACCAATAACGCGGAGGCTTATGCCTTGAGTAGAGTCGTGACGTGTGATGGTGAAGTTCGATTTTAAAATAAGGAGGAAGTTGACGATCGTGGAATGTTTTAGTGTTCTGATGTTTTTGACGATCGTAGAATGATTTAGTCTTCTGATGTTTTGGAGAAAGGAAGGACTAGTGACGAGTGTCACGAATCTGCTGCGTTATTCCTGCTTGCATTTACCCACAATGGAGCCCACAGGTCCAATAAGAGTCATTTGCGAGCAATCTCCTACATCAGAAGTGGGATCGATGCAGGCGAAGAATAACATTAAAGTACAGAGAGATAAAATCGACGGATGGCGTGCCTTATTGGGAGCTCAACAAAACTACATGTGCCTCCTCATGGAAACATTACGCCGTCCGCCTCCCCAGAACGCTGCCAAGCAGATCGTGATCGTGGTGTTTGAATTATACCCAGAAGATGTAAAAATGGATGCTCGAGCGTGGGTAACAACTGTGACCATGTATTTGGTGGATCGAGAATGTCAGGGGAGTAATCTTATCCTTATACTTAGTAAAGCTTTGAAGGGTTTTTGCTGCTATTTGGCTTTTTCATATTGCTTTTCTTAATATAAAGTAGGTGCAATTTAAAGATTTTGTTTTCTGTCGCACCGCGACGTTGCAAATACAAACGCAGCAACTATTTTAAAATAAAATATTTATCAGTAAACCCCGAGAAGGAGAATGTCTGTCCGCATAGTCAAATAGAATATTTACTTCTCTTATGTTACGTTGTAATGATTTAGATAAAGAGGATATAGTAGTGGCGATGATCGTCGCACATATTTGACAAATTATATTACGATTTCAGTGTAATATTTTCAGAAGAAATAAATACTCGTTGCAAAATGATGACATTACAAACATGACAAAAGCGAATGACATTTTTCTTACAATAAACGTAGTCTTCAAGAAAACTAATAATAATAATATAACGGATCTTAAGCGACCTAGATTAAGTACAATTTTAGTTAAATGTTATAAACGTGATAAGTGTTCTAGTGACAAATCATTTGAATGTTTCAGCCAAAAAGCCGAAGTAAGATAATTTCTACTTCCAATCGCTCCGACTTCACGGCAAGACCTCCTAACACGTGCTTTAAGTGTGGTATCGAAGGCTACGTGGTGTCGTGGTGCTCTAACACTCAACGAGCTGCCGGAAATAATTCGACACCTACTGCTATAGGAAAGAGAGTGAACGTATGCGATGTTACATCTGTCACTGCATCTGTAACTTTGTACAATTTGGTGAGCAGTTTTCATTTTGTTGTGATTCCGATGCTGTTTCTTATTAAAGAAGGTATTGCTCTGCAAAATTTCTGATAGTTTGCAACATACCCCTGTCACTTTAATGGGTGTTGGTTAACCTAGTGTATTGTGCTAGTTACAAATTTCACTTAATGTCATTATAACGGGTCTGACGTAATTGAGGCCGTAGTGGCGCAGTGGCACAAGGGTGTGACTGTAATGCGACGGTTGTGGGTTCGATCCCCACTCGAGGAAGTGAAATATTTATTTACGTTCGTTTCCATTTTCTTCGCTGTGGTGTCGAGACGAAGCGCGGCGTTGAGTTCTGCCACTCATCACACAATGCCTTCGGAATACGACAAAAAGTGAGGAACGGAGTGTCTTAACACTAGGTTCCCTCTGCCTATTCTGTTGTGTGCGGGATAAAGCACGAAGCTGAGTTATAAATAGATTATGAAATATTTGTGAGATTGGTAGAGTTGTTATAAATTTTGATAATTTAGATACGGAAGTTAAAGACTATTATAACTTACTAAATCTTTTAAATTATTTTGATGTATCGTTCGTGGTAGATACTCTTATTAACAGAAGAAAGACAGATGAATTAGAAATAAGATTAGTAGCCCCTAAAATATAAATCTGTACAGCGTCGGCCTTATCATCTTAGTTCTGACGAAAAATATATCGTGTGTAAAAAAATAAATTAACAAATGTAGTTATTATCAGCGGGAATAATAAGACCGAGTAAATCCCTCTTCTTAAGTTAACATTGTTAGTTAAATAAAAAAAAAGCACGATGGTTCAGATAGAATGTGTATAGACGACTATCGAGAGTTAAACTCGAATGCAGTTCCTGACCGTTATCTGTACTACTTATTTGTGATAAAATTAAAGTTCGATAGAAAAGATCGGGTTCTTAATGCTAGATGCTCCTTATGAATTTAAGGCCATGCCTTTCGGTTTACGTAATGCTCTTGCCGTTGATGACGTCCTATCATACAGTTACATAGTGTTCATGATTGAAGGTGTTAATCTGTTGGTAAATGCAACATGATAGAAATATTATACGTGGTATGCGGGCGAAGCTGCGAGTGGGTCGCTTTGAATATAATGATTTGAATTTATTGTTTATATGGATGACTTAATTAACTTACTTAAAGTATCTGTAAAAGAATTCTAACAAAGCTTATTACACCGTAATTGAAATTAATTAACTAAAACATAAACACGAAACACAACACGAAAACCAAACATAAATTAACTAAACAAAAAAAAAAACAAAAAAAAAATGGTTTAAAGGCGGCCTTATCACCCACAGGTGATCTCTACCAGGCAACCTTTAACTATGCATGTATGTCATGCAGGATAGCAGCCAGCTGATATAATAATTAAATTATACCATTGATTTGGCAAATAGCAGCTGTTGAGGTTCTTGCTGGCTCTTCTCAGCAGAACTGCTTTCCGAACTGGTGGTAGCTTTTGCTTTTGTTCATTCGACGATTCAAAGTGCTTATAGTGGTCTGTTTGAGTAAAGAAGATTTTGAATTTGAATTATCCTCCTAGAAGCTAATATAGAATAGAGTATGGAGAGACTGCGGGAGTATTAAAGATTATTTCTTTTGGATGTT